>JAUKPT010000149.1:0-25777 GCA_032273505.1 Nanomia bijuga | reverse complement strand
CATCGATCAATTTAGCCAGGAAATGTGTGTTTTCACCAATTTCGTCAATTTGCTCATGTTCTGGGACGAACTTTGAGCTCCCAAATCTACGTAAATATTTGATTCGGGCCAAAAATATTTTGCACACTTATTTTCATCATTGGTGTTAACAGAATAACAAGAGGAATAACAATTTTGACGACATCACTGTCCCGGGTTGCCTAATTCTTACAGACAGTGCCTCTTAAGAATGACTTTAGAATAACCACTTGATACACCACGCAATAAAATAATCTCAGAAAAACTATATTTCTTACACTATAAACTTATCAAGAGCTTAAGGCGCGCATGGCTATTTTTTCCATCGCCTGAAAATTCAAGGCATTCTTTTCGCACGAATCTTGTGATTTCTAACATTTACATTGCAAAGTGGATCATAATTAGCAATCTAACAAGATGATCTATTCTCGGAGTGCATTTTGAGGGATTGAATGAACTTTTGATTAAAAGCTGGTACATGCATTGTTGACCATTTGGGATTCCATCAGAGCCAGCTGTTTTGTCAAAAATTGACCATTGACTCCTTTTATGTTGGGCTTTCATTATGTTTAAACAGGAGAAAAGTTATTCCAAACAACATCTTGTCAGTAGTTCAAAATTAGATATGACAAGATATGACAAAACATTTATGCAAGCGAGCTATATTTCACATTATCTCACTATTTCAAACTATTGACAAGATATTGTTTGGATTGGAATAACTTTTATCCTGTTTTTTCAGATATCAGCTCCAGAAGGATTATGTTCCATTATATCCATATTCAAATATCCGTGAAAAATAAATCGACTGCTGATAGCGATTTACAGATTAATCGTGCGAAAACAATACTTTTGGGCATTTGAAAAGAATATAATCATATAGGGGTTGTAATTCAGTATGAGCCAATATTCCTTAACCGCGATTACCACTCGCGAGTCGCGCCATATGTTTCTCTCAAAACAAAATTCTAGTATTGCAGTGAAAACAACAATTCTGACGAAACGGCGGCTTATAAAATGGACTTAACCCTAACTGACCCGGGCATTTTTAGAGATTTTTGACGAAAAATTGCGTGTTTGAAGAAAAAATATTTAAAACCTTTTTTGTTACGGACCACAAGCTTCTGCGAACTTGTAGTCCGTCTATGTAATAATTTCGGGGTGTAGGAGGGATTGGGAGGATGGAAAAAGACTTTTCCTAAACTTCCTAGAAATTTACTTTTTTATAGACCTCGTTTCAACGCATTATTTTTAGTAATAACGAGGGGGTGTTCCATAAGCACCCTCCCCCGGTTCAGATAGGGTTAAAGGAAATCAGCTGAGAAAGGAGGTTTACAGGAATGTTAAAAAACGGTCACTTAACACCTTAATTGACAACCCAATAACTGACAAGTAAGGTATAAACGTCAATCAAACTTAAAACTGATCCGGGTCTAATTGTCATTACAAGTCATCGTCATCAACTCGTCATTGACTTGTCATCATCAAGTGGATGTCATCGAGTAAATATTCCACTCCCGAAAAGAAACGGACAAAGTTATCATCATCTATATCTATTATCTAACGGCAATACAATGGACAATGTCCGAGGAAAATTACCAGTTACCATCGGATATTTTTCCGATAGATATTATAAATTGCTCGAGTGTCAGATTCATCATGAACGCAAATATTAACCTTGACTTGTACATTTCCTAGAAAAACGTTTTCACCTGGTCTGCTTTTGAGATAAAAAACGTTTACTCTGAATTATGATATCTATGAAAAAGAATATTTTTGTTTTTAGATCAAAATATAAGCAAAACAATCTCGGTGTTTGTGTAACCCTCAATTTCACTCAGTTACTGTTAACTAGATCTCAAATCTGCTGATTAAACATTTCTTACATTAAGATTATCATTGGTTAACCAAGAAATATTATCGACCAATTAACGAATCTGTCCGAAAATGTCTATCCGCAAAGACTCTCAGGCAAGGGTAGAAATAACGTTTGGACAATACGTATAGAGTATAGGCACTGCAAGTCTGATGTCATTTTTGTAGATTTTTGTCCTTTCTGTCCAGCACAAACATTCAATTTCTCTTACAGGTGAGTTTGCAATAATTGTTAAAAAGATTTTGGGAAATATATAACAGGAAGAAAAGACAATAAGCCATAGGGAATCTTGAATAGAACTCTTCGAAATTTCAGTAGCTCAAAGATAAAATAATTGGCAAATAGAGAATCATAAGAAATAAAACAGCTTGGAATCACCATCCAGTGTATCAGTGCATGTGCGAGAGTCAATAGACCAGTAGTCCCTAATACTTTCTCACGAGCTACTCTATGCACAAATCCTTCGTATGATCCTCATTAACAGCGATACACATATAAAAAAATGTATTTAATAAGAAATAAATACACATTGTTCTTTTAATAGGATTAAGGGTTAAACCGGAAACGAAACATCAAATAAAAGATTTTCTGACAATACGTTAATTAGATTGATTTGATGTTTGATCAAAAAGAGTATTTGATAATGAGGGAAGGCTTTTCACTAAAATGACATGTATATGGAAAGCTAATTAAATTTGTGGTTGAAACAGATAAAGTAAAAGACGCCGATATGATATATTGTCAGTTTCTTTGTAGTTCCCTCTAGGCCTGCGAAAAAACCGTTGCATTAAAAATTAGCCGGACAACTAAGTAGCTGTTACAATGGAGAATAAAAAAAATCGTTTTAAATTTCATATCACATTTCCATCTATTGGACAGATGAGTCGCAGTGTAAATCTAGCTTAAATCTTAATCCCCAAACACACGATAAAAATCATCAAGAGTCTCTTCACAAACAAGTATGACTGAATTATGTCGTTGGTTGCTATTAACATGATAATATGTAGCAGGGTCACGTGACATTATATTGTTTACATGTGATATAAAGAAAACATATGGTACATAAAAGAAGTTGAAAAAATCGATACTGAATGTGACAATTATATAAAAGTAGCACAAAAGCTAATGAAAATTTTTAGAGAAGGATTTTTGACAGTAATATTCAGTCTATGGTAGGAGTTAGCGCTTATCTATTTTTTGCCGCTATATATGAATCCTAACAGTTTTGATATAGAGGTTGCCCGAAACTAGATATTTGCTGGGAAGGGATCAGTAAGATGGGCAACTAGGAGCCAATTATAAAGTGAAGTGAGAGATCATACTCTGAGGTCCCTAATAAAAGGGGTCTTAAAAAACAGGGATGGAGTGTCAATTATAATAAGAGAGGAGGTTGGACTTAACGAGGGGGTCCACACAAACATGATTTCTGACTTTTCCGCGGTCATCAAAAGTCCATTGGATCAAGGGTAGGATTGGATTATTACTAAATAAACAATAGTACAGTATGTTTGATGAATCAAACAAAAACAAAAATTGAAATTTTACTCACTAGCTACTGACCAAACCTCACGCGTGCCTACTAAACTGATTATAAATGTTTTTGTGTCAAAAGTCAATATTATCAATTAATTAGCACAAATGTGAAAAATGGTGCTTACTAAAAAGGTCGTTAGATTTGCCATGTATATAATCCATTCTTAAAGATTAAGATCTAACAAAGAAGCTTGATCGCTTCATAATATGCTTTTAAATACGAACTCGCCTAAATTTGAATTTCTAGCATACAAAACCATTACATTCAACGGCTTAAGAATCACCACCAAAGTCAGACTACGAATATCTGGACCTTCCTCACACCTTACCGACCTACCCGGGGTAAGGTGTCTATCATTTGTTCCGGGTGCTTTGGCACCTAGTCACCCCATGCCGCTGCTGGTCATAAATTGCATAGAAACGTATTGAAACAATACAATTGCACAGATAAATCAATCAATCAATAAGCCAACGAATAAACTAATCATGTGATTTATTGTTATTTGCTAAATATTGATGACTTTCTTGTTGATGTACACTTCGTTTGATCTTTTCAAAATAACATGTGTGGTACTTCGACTAATGTTGACAAACCGAGTGAAAAAGATAAACAAGCAAATATAGAAATGCATAACTTGCTTCGTTGGCGAAAATGGAGTCAAGACAAACAAAGGAATGATAATTTCGAAGCTAAATGTCATCCTTTGAAACACAACTTCCTTATTAAATTTCCGAACTGCAGCGCCGGCGAGGTAATCACAGTAAATACTCACTTTGGCACAAGATACGCTGTTTACGTTTTGCCTCAACGGTTCAGCCATAATGTTTTAAACTGACTGAGAAAAGACAACATGAAAATAAACAATGATGGTCGTGTTTAAGTTAAATGTCTTCCTTTGAAATATCACTTTCTTATTGTAGCCATTCCGCTATGCATGACCACCTTGCAAATATTTATTTTGCTAAACAAATTCTCCAATTACACCCCTCCTCTACAAAAAAACATTTTCGTCGTGGTCTCACTGCTTCTAACTGGCTATAGAATTAGGAAAACGCGAAATGGAAACAGATTAAGAGCAAGTTAAATGTCATCCTTTGAAATATGACTTTCTTATTGAAGGACGGCCTAGATTTCCCAAAGATTACCCAATCGTATTATTCGGAGAGGCTAATAGATATTTCATACGCATCAAAATATTGAATCTTCAAGGAGTATGGACAATACAATTCTAACAAAGGATCCACCCACTGGACCTCTTCATTTCCGATATTTGATCATAATGGCATTCCCAATGTTCATTCACAAAGGGAGTAATATAATAATTAGGGATAACATTAATTCTTCATATAAATTTTTATAGGGTCAAAGTTAAACATTATCAAAGATCAAACCATCTTTATATTCTTACCTGATTGGTGAAAGATTTTTCGACTGCGGCAACTGTATATGGATTGCTGGTGTTGGTAATGATGAAGACAGCACTGGACTCAAATAAATAGGACTACCCCTAGGAGATCCAATGTCTCTTTTTCTTGATACTCTTGGAGAGACATTATCAGCTTTCCTGGGTATTGAACCCATCTCCATCGAACACAATATATAATTTTTGTTTTTTAAAAGAAGAGTGCTACTGTTGTTAGTCACATTAAATTCTTCCTGCTCACGCATCCACACAAAATGTCAAACAAGATTCAAACCTGAAGTCGTCATGTACTGCATCATTACTATTATTTTCCATCGAATATCTTTTCTCCTTTTATGTGTAAAAACAGCATGGAATGTGTTATAGAGATATCGAAATATGATCTATCCATTATTCTTTTCAAACAATTAACGTAATGACTATATCTTGATAATTGTAAAACATTATCCCCTACAAACAATGTTTCAAGCAAAAGAATAAACAAAATGTATATACGTCGAACTATAAAATGTCATGAGAAATATTGCTTTTGTGAAATACTGATTAATAGAAACAGACAAAAACCCTAGGGGTTAATCACTCACTAAAAAGGCGTACGAGATTTCAGGGAAAACAATAGGATTTTTGCACATCTCTAAGTGGAGAATGATAGAATATTCTTGAATAGTGAACGAGATTCTAGTGAGTGATGCATCCCTCGGAAAAACATGATAAAGAACATGTTAAACCAAATGCGATGATAACACAAAAAATACAGTCATAAAATATAAAGAAAGCCTACAAATTTCAATGATAAAAATACATAGACTGATGTAGCAAAATGTCACTCGCATTACTGAAATATGCAATTTGACGTAGATAATAAAAAGTGTGCAATGGAAACAGGAACTAAAGAAAGCAATCGAAATGGTAAGACACCGATAATGACAAAAAGATGATATACAAAACAACGCACAAGTTTTCATAAAAGTCTATTAAAACAAAATAGAAACATTTATCTAATGCTAACAACATATAATTTCGATTAGAGATTACATAATTTTAAGTAGACAACATTAAGAATACATAAACAGGAAGTTAAGAAAAATATCTTAGTACCTCAACAATATCAAACAATGTTCTTTTAAGAACAAAAAAATGGTGGCAAAAAATAAACAATTTTGATGCAAAAGACATAAAAGGCATTGCAGAGCAAAGGGGTCTCTGAACTGCATTTGATATGATCAGCCACAGCAAAAGGTTATGGTAAAATTTGAAGTTATAAAAAGTGAAGCATTTCATTTCAATACGCATAACAGCCATTATAACATGACATGGTTTTATAATGTAGAAATCAAGAACAAAGATGAGAATTTGAAACTATTAAGCGGTCGGTAATTTTTCCGGCTGGGTACCCACTTGGATCATTTTTCTGTTAAAGGCAATTTTTTACGCACCCCTTAATTTTCCGAAAAATATCAGACCCCTTTTTTTTGCAATATTTTTTGCACCCCTCTCGAATTATGTCCACCATTTCACAACCATAATAATATTTTTTTTATCAATTTTGGACCACTAAATGAGAGTATAAAAAAAAAATTAGACCCCTTTAAAAGTTTTGGGTATTTTTCAGACCCCTTAAATTTTCCCTAAAACATCTCAGACCCCTTAAACAAATGCTTTAAGAGGGTACCCGGACGGAAAGATGACCAACCGCTTATGGACATAAACTTCCTTGCATACAAAAGAGTAATAGATGGCCAAACAGGAACTATTAACGTATAGAAGATGTAGAAAAGGCATTTGATACGATCGTGCATAGAACACGGAATTGTGGCAAACATCTAATGTTAGAATAAAATTCATTTAGAAGGAAATAGATGATAGTGTCTTCAAACATTCAACATACAAAATAATGTATAGTATCACTTGAAATGAATCTGAATGCATAGTTTCGGATAAAGATGCAGACGCTGAAGGCGTCTTCTGAGAGATGAAAGCTGAGAGCTGAGAGCTTTACTTCTTGCAGGAATAACACGTGAATATTTTTGTATTTTACATAGCATTGTGCAATTAGCTGTCGGCCAAAAATAACTGCGCCCGCAGGCAGCTAAAATTTTAGCTAAAAGCCCCCTTCCCAATGGAAGAAATAAGTGATTTATCTTGTTTCGGGCCCTAAAACAGGGAAGAAATTAGGAAAGGTATGGGGAAAAAATTCGGAATTTTGGCCAAAATATTTACCCTTGAATGTTATCGAAAAAAGAGCATACACCAGAACATAATGTGTTCAGAAACGATTCGAGCAACAATCAAGCACTTCCCAATAGTCAAAACAAACATCTGAACATGATAGAGCATTATTAATCACACGAAATAAAGAATGCTATTACAAAATCAATGACTATTTTAATTCAACATCACATAAAGCTATGACTAGAATACAAGATATAAAAATGCATTCGATATAGTTAGACGGTGAAAGCTTAACAACTTTGAAAGAAAACACACACAGAAAGAAGTTTATTTCTTTTAGCTTAACCAGAGAAATAAACTCTTGTTATACTAGAACCAAAAAAACAGACTGAAAAACTTTTGTTCTTATTTTCTGCACTATCTGCATGACGAAATATTCAGACTTATTTTTTCCAGCAATCGTACCATTTGATTAGTAATACTTTACTTCTAACCCAGCCTCTTTCATTATTTTGAATTTTGATGTCATTCTTTACCAATTTTTAGTCTAAAAGTTCTCAAAAAACAATTCTTTCATAAAATAGTATAGAACAAAGATATACAAAACATATATTTTCAACTTGTTTTTATTTATGTTAAGTACATGTTTGAACCTTTAACAAATCTCTTTATTAAACGGCAGATGTTAGACATCAAAATTCACATCGTAAATAAAGTTGGGTGATCAAGAAACACACAAAAAAGAACTCGTTCACCTGACACTTTCTATTTTATTACTTAATGATAACTATTTTTTTATACGATTTAACAGGATAATTCTCATAGGGGTTCTTAAAAGTATAAGACTACCTTAAAGCAACAGAAAGCCGCACGAATCGCAGAGAACATAAGAAATATTCTACAATTGTTTAACGATTTTTTGCAAACAATGGTATCATGTAGTGTTCCAGATTTTCTAGTTGGTATTCTTTTAAAAAAATGTTGTACGTTAAAATTGTTCATGCTATTTACTCCTCAACGTGAATTGTGACTTTTGAATGATACAAAGAATATACACAATTTTTTTTAAAGCTGCAAAAATCTAAATAAGAAAACAAAATTTAAAAATATAAATACAAACGATTAGTATTCAAAATCCAAAATTTACTAAATTTACTTTTTAGCAAATTATATGCAAGATACAGTATAAAACATTACACCACAAGTTACCCCAATCATGCAAACCCATATCTGAATCTATAAAAGAATAGCTCAAGTCGTACTGCTACATGTTTTTACACGACTAAAACCAACCCATCACTTTGAACAATTAACTTTATTTCCTTTTTGTAGCACATATTGATATCATTTATTTGGATATGTTTAAAGAACTTAAAGCTACTTTTACACACTTAGATAAATTAGAACGTCGTTCGTTGATTTTTCTTAGAAAAAGACATGCATATAACTCACTATGCGTCATGGACTATGGTCAATGGGATGATAAATCCACTGACACAACAATAACAAATAGTTGAAAGAATTGACAGAAAATATAAATCAAATGTAAACAGATTCATTTATCAAAATTTGATGATGGCAAAATATCGTTCGTATGATGAACGTTAACTTTGATAGAGATAAGAGATTATCAGGAACTAAAGAAGGCATTTGATGGAGAAAAGAGTCTAAAAATGACAGACAATGAGTGCAAAAAATGACTTGAAAGGGTGAACTATCAAAACTGAATCGTATAGAAAACAAAAACATATATACCGAAACTTATAAAGTATCACAAGGTAACAAGCAACAATGTAAATATACCCTTAACTTTATCATCATATATATGTTAGAATTTATAGCTATTCTTTTCGAACCTTTTCAACTGATTCAATCCAGTTTGTATCTCTTTGTAAATGACCTCTTTATAAATATTCATGCCAACATTTTCCAGATGGAATTTGCATTTTAATTAATTTTCTTTAAGGAATCAATGAGCTAGTATTCGTTGCTTCTTTCTATACACTTAAAGTGTTGTCGGTAACTTTGTGTTTCGGTAGAACACAATACATGTTCATCAATTAAGATTTTTCATAAATTCTAACATGTTTCAACAGAAATACAATTTGGCTGGAATATTGTTCGTAAAGTCTAAGAATAAATCTTGATGAATTGGAAAACGTTTGATATAGTGAAACTCGCGCAATTTAAACTCCCATGGTTTAGAAGCTGATAAGTCTTCATGAAAAAATATCAAAAGATTCAATTACATTAGTCATGCATTTTTACGAGGTTAACAATGTTTCTATGATTCGTTATCTCTACAAAAAAATATCCAAACCATTACTTCCTGAGAAAAACGTATTTCTACCAGAGCAATTTTGAAATCAGGATATTTGACGAAACGCTGTGTCTAAATATACGTCAGCCTGACGTACACGTATAACCGTGTAGCTAAATATACGTCAGATGTACAATTCAATAAGAATGAAAATGTTTTGATCTAATGATCTCTATTACGACGAAACACCTGCTCTCGCATATTGTTACGCTATTATGTTAGGATTAGAAATGTATTTAATAAAATGCAGAAAAGTTTAGCTCTTTTGGTGAAATTGAAAGTAGAATTACATGTTAATAGGTGGGCTATACTGTGTATGAAAATACCTTTTATCATAAATTTCGGAGAAGACTAGTTGTTTTCACTCATCAAAACAGCATATAAAATACCAAAATTTGCAAAGGTCTGTATTATAGCCCACTCCGCTGTTTTAGGGTCCAAATGGACCTAAAATAACATCTTTCACTGAAAACCGATATTTTTAAGGTTAAAATCATTAAGGTAGGGCGAAATTTTATTTTTATGATAGTTTGAGATATATGAGATACATTTGAGGGCAATCATTAAACCTTAAGATAGGATAAAATTGGATTTTTATGACAGCTTGATTAATGGAAGACACATTTGAGGACAATCTTTCTTTTTCAATAGCCGTCTTATGGCCCAAACTCCAGTTTAACCCTATTTTTAATGGGCTTTTTTTCCTAATGGAGGGGGGGTAAAATTACTCCCCTCCATGACTCGCATATCTTCAAGTATCATAAAAGATCCAATTTCATCTCATCTTAATAACGATTATCATTAAAATAAACAATAATCGGTTACTTCATTTGTTATTCAAAAGAAAAATATGTTGATTTTTACAAAAGATGCACTCAAGCAATATATACAAGTTCTACCTTAAGGTTCGGAAATTAGATCATTAAGAGACGCAATATGTCGAGGAAAAGCTGAAATTGGGTAGTGACACAAGTTGTGTTAGTAGTAAATAGTTGTCTAGAAAAACTGTGAAATTATTACAAATGCTCGGTCGAAGTATGCACTGACTCAGAAAATAATTTTGCCGAATTGTTGTACAAGATAAAGAAACGAAAAGAACATTTTAATCTTACCCGGAAATTACGAGGAATCCAACGGTGTAAGGAGTTCAATCGCGCGATTGAATTACGGCAAATTCAAAATATCGGGAAAATTTTAAGATCTGACTTTTTATAACCCGATAAAAATGGACCTACTTTGAATTAGGATTCCCTTGAATTGAAAAAATTATTCTTCGTGCAGTTTTCTGCAAATTTTTCAAAAGAGATAAAAGAAATTTTGTTCAACTGAAGAGAGTTCTGTATTCAGGTATATTTCAATATAATTCAACTTTTCCAGGTAAAAATCACATGTTGAAGACTTTCTACGCCACCTTCAAATTCTCTTCACTCGACTGAGTGGGGACACGAGCTTAAAACTAATATCTGCGAATTATGATGTCATAATTATGCATACGTTTTGTTATTACAATAGGCAATTAAAGTTGTACAATACAACCCGATTATCGTTTATTCTTCACATTTTTAAAGTATAAAGTGATACTATTTGCTGATTAGACATCTGGGGCCCCGGGTTCAAATCCCAGCTGGGGCGAAATTTTCAATTTCGTTCTTGGACATATCAACTAGCCTAATATACTCATATATTCACATATAAGGGTCATTACACTTAAATTTGAAAGCAACAAGGCTAGTATGACCTACCCTAGCTAGCAGGTTAGTTAGATGTAATATCTGGATTGATATTCCCTAGCAATGATCTACTCTCTGGATTTTGAGTGTTAAATGTCAACCTCACTGACGCTGTAGCTTAGACGGTAGAGCGTCAGATTAGCATCTGGGGTGCTGGGTTCATATCCCAGCTGGGGCGAAATTTTCAATTTCGTTCTTGGACTAGCCGTAATATACTCATATATTCATATAATTTATCGTTTTTGATGTTTAGACACTGGGATTCTGGTAACTGAAGATGCGCAATTATTTATGAGCGCTCACATGAGTTTGATAGACTTTCAAAACAGATGAATGTGTAGAAAGTAATTGTTTGTTTATATTTGCTCAGTCTTTTCTTTGTTTCATTATCTTCAGGTAAGTTGTTATAATAAGGATCATTTCGCACAAAACAAGCCTATATTTTTATGTCTACGGGCCGTATTAAACATCGATTTTAACGCCTCCCTCATACTTTTAATGCTATGATCTTTTAAAAATAAAAAAATAAAATGCATTTCATTACGAGCCATGAATATACTGTTTTATTTTAATATTAATACTTAATTAAAAATGAATCTTTTCGTCACACTTTTTTATCTGACGTATATTTAGCCATACGGAACTACGTATACGTCAGGCTGACGTATTAGACACAGCAAGAAACCGATATTGAAACATTGTTGAAAGATCGATCTATTAAAAAAAAGAATCTTTTTTAAGGATTCATTTATAGTCTATTTAAAAAGTCTTGGCACTTATTCTAGGTTTCGCTATATTTTCACTATTTCTTGAAAATTTTCTTCTTCTTTTTCTTTTTCATTTTTCGTATAATCGAAGATTTTTATATACAAAAATGTTAAGCTCTTAATCTCCTTTCCGACGAGCCCTGATATTGAAAACTTGGTTAAGAATTAGTGAAAATATAGCGAAACCTAGAATTAGTGCCAAGACTTTTGAAATAGACTATAAATAGTATACTAAACGACTAAATAAGCCTAAAAGTATCTAAATCTAATAGCCACACAAACACAATTTAAAACTGATAACCAAATTATACAAAATAAAAATGAAGAAAAATATTATTTTCATGAACTAGTCATCGTGAAATTCGACAAAAAAACACCTTTAATTCTTTTATGAAATAGAAATAGTAATACTCTTTATTATTATACTATTATACTTATTATTACATTTGAAAAAGGAATCTCTCAATAATCTTCTCTATGTGTCATTTATAGTGATTTTCAATTCTATTAGACATCACAGGACCGAATCTTTTCATTAATAACTGCCAAAACATGAAGGTGGAATGAAATGTCCAAAAAGATATCTCGCCTGTCATATAGAAGTAAATAAAAACTCTTTCATTGGTGTCCAATCAAATCAAGGCTTACAATCAAAACCATACAAATTTAACAAAACACCAGTTGAATGGTTCTCGGAAAGTGAGAAATCGGCTAATGTAAAACCAGGAAAATGGGATAAATTTTGACTATATTTTATGACAATTCAAAGACATGGGTTATATCTTTTGCAAATGAATTTGGGTATATAATGAGAATTGTTAATCATAGATGAAAGGATATACAATATACATTTTACCGATACTATATTATCTAGAATTCATAATAATTTTTTTTATATATAGCGGCAATCAAAATAAGCGAAGTCGTAACTTCGCTTATTTTGATTTTTGCTAATAGCGGATTTTCGCTAACTTTTTCCCGATAAATAAGCAAACTAACGTGACGTTTTTCGCAATGTTTGTCCGGCGTAATTAGTAAAGCTTAATCTCCTATTGTTGTGTTATCAAATAGAATGTTATTATTGAAACCTGCTTGATTGTTGTTAACAACATTTAATATTGTCGTATCTTGCAGCGAAATTGCGCCATTTGATTGGTTGATTAGTGCATGACATTTGTAATGTTATAGTCTTCTATGTAGCATAAAAAAAATGTTACACACAACAAAAAAATGTTACACAGTACAATAAACTGTTGCACGCTTTTGTCGTCTGACATCAGATATGTCTTGCTTCTAAATCAATAATGTCGAACTCGGCCTGTGGCCGAGAAGATTAAGCTATACTAATTACCCCAGACAAACATTGGAAAAAAACGTCACGTTAGTTTGCTTATTTATCGGGAAAAAGTCCACGAATATCCGCTAAACATATTATTATGAATTTTAGATATTCTATTATGAATTTTAGATAATATAGTATCGATAAAGTGTATATTTTGCCATTACCCTTGGTCCCTAGATGATTTTACGAATTCAATAATGCAACTTTACTTTTTTATTTTCGTGTTTAACATTATTGAACCAAATATTGTTCGATTTCGATTTCAACCTTTCAAAACGTGCCATTGATTGATTTTATATATGAATTAAATTTTCTAGACAAATAAAATAAGAATAGAAAAATTTCAACAGTTAAGTAGAAAAAGAACTTTTCATCAATATAACGATACGTCGTAACAGGAAGCAGTTAGATGCTGATTGCTGAAAAATACGGAAGAACGGATGTAAAGAGGACACCTTTTTGTTTTTGTCTAACGTCTTTGAGGATAAAATGGTGCAATTATAATGACGATATAGTAAATTTCAAAATCGACGAATATTACTAGAAAGTAAAATAAACTTAAGAAAGAAGAAGTTGCGTATAAGAACCACTGTACACGGCTGAAAAACAATATGAAAAAAATAAGAACATCGCCAGCCTCAGCTGAAATTTAGGCGTTCTTTTAAAAAACGTGTATTTACACAATTTTATCTTGTAAAATACCAACATAACCTAACAACTATCTTCAAACGGAAAATGAAAATAAAGAAGAAAATGAAAACAATGAAGGTGAAGAACCACAAAACGGTATAAACAAATCAAAACCATTTCATCGTTGGTAAATGCAACAATAAAAGATATCGCGTCACTTTTTCTTAAGATTTCTTCAAGGTAGAATGCAATACAATTTTTCTATCATTATCTAATAATTCATTTTTTCCATGCACATTTTTATAAACTTTATTCTAATTATTCTTCGTCACATTTATAACCAAGGGGAGAATTGATTGTACAGATAAAAAAAATAAATAAATAAAAATCTCATACAAATTTTATTGTTCTCAACAAGAATTCATTGAGAAACCTATTTTCTTTGAAAATCTCGTACATTTTTCAGATAAGTGATTTTGCCCTGATTTTAATTATATAAGAGAGCGCCAATGTATTTACGTTTTACTCTATCATAAGAAGTGTGTATACAGCCAATTAATCAAATCGAACGCTTTCTCTTAATCATATACATAATCTCTCTTTATTTCCATATAAATATATATTCTATTAAGGAAAATAGATAAATCGATGAAATATAATATAGATAGCATAAATAAATACAAACAAAATTTGTGTGTATATGTAAGAAAGAGTAGTTTGTTTAATTAATAATAAACCTTGCCAATTTCTTTTTCTTTTTATAATTTTTCATCTTCTCTCTATACAGCAGATGTATTTAAAACAACTCGGAAAATCAAGACGCTGCTGTCACAAACGTGGGGGCAAATCGCTGGTTAGAAATCACCAATTCCTAAAGAATTTCTTTTTTACACTCTTGTTTTTCGTGCGTTTTTTGTTTTAATTTGAATCTACAGAACTACCGGGCGAGTAAAAAAAGGCTTTGACAACAGATTACAAAAACCCTTTTTTTCATCATGTAGAGGAAATCCTTACTTAAATTTCGGTGTATGATTTTTCAAAATCTGTTTATTGTTTACGGAGATGAGGCCATTTTTGTGAAAAATCAGCATCATGAAAATGGTGGTAGTATACTTAGTCGTATAACTCTTAATTGTAATTTTCGTAAGCGAATCGGCTCTGCAGCTTATTCAAAAAAGACAATAACTATCGATAATGATATCATTTTTGATACAATTCTATAAAATGGCTTATTTTGACGTCATGTATCAGCTGCCCGTTTGCTATCTGCAAACCCACAGAGCAGGTAAAACAAATCAGAATTATCCACCGGACGTGTCAAAAAATCAGAATTATTCACCGGGCAAGTAAAAAATCAGAGATATTCACCGGGCAGGATTTGCCGTATGCTGACATATATTGATATTTACTTTCACAACTCAGCACTTCTGCTTTCTGTTGAGTTCTATCCCCAACTTGTTGAAAAATGCTTATCTAAACAAAAAAGCGACAAGAAGAACCCTCACAAACTAAATTATGAAGCAATAAAAAAAAACGATTTTTTAGTGATACATAAACCGTTACGAAATATCCATCAACATTTTTATCATTATCATCACCATCATTATCAAAATTATTCGTTGTTGAAAAATTCCTTTCTCTTAAGACTATTTTTTTTAAGAATCATCATATTTTTCCATTTCGTATATTTCCAGAAAAGAAGAAGTAGAAGAAGAGAACATATCTTAAAGAAAGATATGTTTTTTCTCTTTCTCTTTTCCTACCTCTAACAAAATAACTAGTAAACCAGTATATTTTCTAATTAGTTTTAACTCTTTGATTGTAGATAAATAAATGAATAAAAATGGAATAAATAGACGGATAAATAAGCAGATAAATACAAACTCGTAATGATATATGAAAATCGATTTAGCATTGGTTGATGTGATGACTGAAATTTTGGCAATTATACTGAACTAAAAGAAGGTTTTATCATAAACTCTGGAACAGCATACCTATTTTAGTTATGTCACTTATTTGAACGCCAAGAGCCGTTTAAGATATCTATTAGGCCATATCTATCTAAATGTTCATAATAATTAGGTTTATATTGAACTTGTATTGTATTTTCTAAGAAGCCCCATTTTGCTCTTTTTGTATTTTTTCAAATAGACGATTAATAAAGTTTTAGCATGTCCAACATTGATTAATAATTGGCAACAAACTATATTAGTTTGATTGATCCTGTTTCTGCCCATCCCGGAAAAAAATATGTGCATAACTCATGTGCAGGATGAATCTTTGGCAGAAAATTCACCCAAGGAACTGTTTAGATTTAGTCAGATATCCTACTCAATTGAATCCATGAGGAATCTCGCAGGAAGTACCAAGTTCTCACAGGAAATCTTCTCAATAAAATCAAACAACTTTTAGATTATTGCTAATATTGGAACTTTTGGCTTTTTTTTCGTCCTCTATTAAATGAAATACGTCATATTTTATCATAGTTAAACATATTCGCAATGGGTACTTTTTCTCAAATCGATTTTAGGAATTCTACCAAGCGCATTAATGATTATGGTCGTTTTGACAGGTAGTTAAACATTTTTTAACACCTGATTCATGCCTTTAAAGCTAATCTAACACGTGACACAAAGCCATTTCAGTGGCGGATCTGGTCCTTTTTTGAGTATCTTCAAAACAGAAGAGATTTGGGTGATAGAAGCAATCTAAACGCTTAGCACCTAAATATTTTGTGACCCATCCATCTTCTATTATCATTATTCTACTCAAAAAAGAAATATTCGCTCTAAAATGAGTGTGTTAATAAATGCACTGAATACATTCCATATCTGCCACCGCACTTACTGTCTCCACAGCTTACAAATATCTGACAAATCCCACTGACTTGATACGCCGTCTAAAAAATATCTCGCATTGTCTAATGTACTCTAACCTTTATCAGAAAAATCAAGTTAAAAACTCAAGACTGTTCGTGGGAGTGGAGCTGAGAAACAGCTATCGATCAATCAATCAGGAAACGAGCATTCTGCAGGTGTATGCCCGAATCTGACATTGACTAGTAAAGAACTCGTAACTATAATGAAAATAGATAATTAATAAAAAATTTCTATCATATTCATAGAGAAATAAAGAAAGTCTTTCACGCATAAAACAGGTACCCTGTAACAAGACAATTTGTTATCAATACTTGGAGAACGAAGGAACGAACTTTTTGCCATTTACCGATCAAAAATAAAAAAAATATTACCCAAGAAAATTTTGAAATCAATGACTTTTTTTCAGTCCGATATACTGATAATGTTTTTAAAATCCGAGGATATGATGCATTTTGTTTCAAATTTCTCAGTAAAAACCCTTATGACGCCATAGCTGACTCTTAGTCAAAATGAGTCGGAAACAAACCAGCTGAAAAATATGCATCAAAATAAACACATGACACACATACAAACGCAACATGATCAAACTCATCTTACGTTACTGAAACTGAAATATTTATCTATCAGTTGCTATAGGTAACTAATCACCTTAAGAGATTAGACCATTTTTATGTTATGCAATGCCACGTCTTTCACATAATGTCCGACACAATTGGTTAAAAGGTAAATCTTAAAAGGTAGATCTTATGAAAAGATGGAATTTGATTACTTTACATACATCTAAGAACTGAAGTAATAAAAGACATGCAGATAGTGATGTAGCTTATAGGGTTAAGGCGGGAGTATTAAACACAGGGAAGGGGGAGGCAAAATTCGCCCTCGTTCATTTTTCTTAATCCTATCGTTTCGAGTATTGTGCACTTTTTCAGACGGGTGTGAATTATTCCTAATTGTACAGAGTTGCAAAAAGGGTTCTCAAAATGCTGTGTGAAAAAGAGTAAAGAGAAACAGAAAAAAATGTCTAAAAGAAGATAACTGCATGGTGAAGAAGAAACATAGCAATTTCTTGAAAATCGAGCGGGGATACGAAAACAGTTAATATGTGGCAAAAATCTGATACAAAAAAGGTTTTATTATAGTAAAAGTCAATTACTAGAAATCGGATTAATCAATGAACCAACAAAAGAACTCTATATGAAGGCTATTACCAAGTAGTTAAAAGCATTTCAACATTTCCCGGGATCCTTTGTTTCTTCTCTTCGTCATAGAAAACTACCAATAAACTACTAATAAACTATCAGCTTAAAATGCATGCTCTTCGAATACTTTTTTAGTACAAACCAACAAAACAACTAATTGCTTGTTCGAAGGCCTTCTTATAATCTCCCTCTACCTCTTTAGGATATACACATCATCATAACTCCCTATATATCCTGTACACAGCAGTTAGCCCAATTTTCGTTACGATCAACTTAATTCTTGATCATATTGTCGTAGTATCTGGCGTAACATATCTTGAAACGTTGTGACCACGTTGTATCAGCGCGGTTTGTTGAGTTGATCACTTAACCGCAACTCATAATTGGTTTATTATTCTTGAGAGATTGTTGTATATACAACAAGTAAAAAGGCGTTCATGATCACATTTGATATGATTATATTGGTGGGAAGAATATTTTTCTTGCGATTTGGAAACCTATACAACTAAGTAAAAATATGTTGTGAGAAAGTGACAACAAATTTGGTCTAGTGCAGTGGCGGATCTGAAGTGTCTTCAGTGAAGTGCCTTCACGAAGATACTCATTTTTTTGTTAGAGCAATTCAGTTGGCAGTTTTTTACTATTCAAGACTAAATTTGCCTTATAAATAGTTAAACTGGTAAGGTACTGAAGTATGTGTTTCGATGCCTTTCCAGTGTTTCAATTTTTTAAATTTCCTCATAGCTTGGGGTAAATATCACTTTTGAACTTATCATTCTTTCTAGACAGTTTGTATACATACAACACGTACAAGTAAGCTTATGGTCAAGTCTGATTTGATTACGTTGCCAGCAAGAATGATTTGTTGTGGTCCAGAGCTTAATACTCAAGGGAATATCGAAATGATCGATTCAATTCAACAAATCAGAAACTAATTTTTGTACCATCAAATTTCAAAATTTCGGTACTATCAAAATTCGAAATTTCGGTACCATAAAAATTCGAAATTTCAGTACTATAAATATGTGCTTTACATCAAAATAAAAAGATTTATAAACCTTTTAGAGCATACAAAAGTAGAAATAAGAATGGCGCTTGAAGGAAGAGAATGACTTTGGGCTAAGGTTCAAAAATAAAGACGTATGTGTGAAGATGTCGTAGTCAAGCATCCCAGCATACTTCTTTCCCATCAGATCTATATTGTGTGGACGAGACGTGATTAACACTTCATCCAACGGAAGTCAATTTTCAAACTGCGGTCGAAATGGAGTGCGAGGAATGCTCATACTACACACTCCATCCATGGAATGGAAATGAGGTGTAAATAGAAGGAGGAGAGAGATGTCATCAAGGTTGCACTTCATCTGAAAAAAGCTGGAATGGGGCAAATACAGTCAATTAAAAGAAATAGCTAAGAAATAGCATTTCTGGTGGCGATTCTCCCAAAAATTATGACTAAATTTGCCATTTGAACAGTTAAGAATCCAGTGTGTGGATTAAAAAATGTGACAGTTCAAATTCCTCTCAAAACCCATAACTTCGATCCTATAAAACTATCAAAAGAAAATGGTTGTAGGATATAATAATTTTTAATGCTTTAAACGTATATCGAAATGGCACATATCGTAACAACATCGTCAAGTTACCCTGTATTTCTATTTGACATGACATTTAACTTTCACAAGGTCATCTTTCGAATATTTCAACATCTATTATCAGGAGGAGATAATTACGTCATTCAGGTATCATTTCTTCTGAAGAAAGCTAAAAGGGAAGTTAAGGGAAGTTTCTGAGTTGGGAGGAATTTTCTATCGAAATGTTTGAAATATTGGGTTTATTCGAAAAGATATGGCTCAAAAACTTGCGATTTGGATCACACTATATCATTACATAACTAAATCAAAATTTGACCTTTTAAGCACTCGTGAAATTTTCGAGAAGTCATTTTTTTAAATTTAATGTTCCACTTTCTCAAGATGAGAATAACGTCAATCATACATCACTAGTTCTGACGACAAGTGAGGGAAGCTGAAAGAAACAGATACGAAAAAGATAAACGTTCCAGGTAATGAAAATCGAAAGGGCTATGAGTTGCGATGCAAGTTTTTAAATAGGAATATTGGGAAACATCCAAATATAATTATGGCTAAATTGGCCTTTTTTGAATGACAGTACATCCTGTATTACATAATCAAATTATTGATAGACCTTTATAATAAATTTATTTCTCTATTTTGCATGAAATTTCCAACTTTCGAAAGGTGATCTTTTATCATTCCATTCTTAATTCTATCAACACTCCATACGACAAGGAAGTGAACATGTATTAACATTCTCACGTGATGTGCAAGCAAATACCGGAGAACGATATCTATCGGAAATAAAATAAAGACATCCGATCTAGTTCTAAGAGAAAAGGTATCAGGTCACGTTTCCATAGTGTCTCAAAACATGAGTCTCGAAGTAGTAGCATTTGTTGCAAGCACAAATTGACAAAAGTTACTTTTGATCATAAATCTAGTCTTCATTTTCCAAAACTAAGTTTGGGAGACTACCTAAGCAGCTTTTTATTCAATGTATTTGGAACTGATTTAATACCGTCCTACAAACCCGGGATGCAAATCCCATTCTACGTATGTCCTGTTGCTTCTAGGTATCAAACAACAAATAACAATAGAATACTGAGATAAATTCTTGTCAGGCCTAGAATAACTCTACTGCTAGAATTAACGTTAACGAACACAAAAAAGAGGCTAGTACTTGGGGTCATCGAAACAAGCCATCCAAAGTTTTAATAGAAAAGTGAAATGAAGACCCTTCTTGCCCATCTGCGTCACCTTTACATTTTACTTGCACTGGGCCAATTATTTTTTGAGAAATCTTTTTGGATATTTAGGGGTCCTCAATTATATCCATGTTTTGCCTTTAACCAAAATTAATCAGCGCAGATAAACCAATATGGTACTGTGTCACTGCCAATGCAATATAAAGTCTAACAAATATGTAACAAATAGACCGGCTTTATTTTGAGATTTGTGCCACCGGAGAGGGCAATTGATGCCAATGCAATCTTAGTGTTCTTTAGGGTCTATATTAACAGAAAAATAATGATAAAAGGGCTTGGTTCGGGGATAGAGGTACTCTCTGATCATTATTAGCCTTGATTAGCCTAATTTGATCCATTCCAGCATAAAGTGCAATAAATAAATGTTCAATTCTAAAAACGGATTAGATAGCTGGATTGGGCATGAAAAGTAGGTGATAAAAATGTTATGGTCCCCTCCCTTATAGATAACCAATTTTTCTCACTTAAACCTTTTTAAAATGGAACAAAAACTCTAAAAAAATTACCGAACTGTCACTTTTGGGGATTTAGTTTCCATAGTAACCAGCAAAACATACGACCCAAAACCTAATTAAACGTCCCTTAACAATATCCTTTGCACAAAATTAAAAAGCATAAACGTAAACACAATATCAAACCAACTTTATATTCCAGTAAACGCAAAAATAATGATATCAAAAAGAAATATCTCAATTTGTTTTAATATCATTAAAATAATATTTTTACGAGCGTTTGTGTATGTTTTCTTTTATTATTTTCTTTAACTGTTTAATCAAATTTGTCGTCTATCGACAGATGAATTGTTTTACCAGAAGTCACGTGCCACTATGACATATAAGTTGAGAAAAAATACTTTGCGAGATAAATGATTTTTTACACAGCCAGTACCCCTCGAATAATATATGAACGAATAATATATACATTGCCGCTCATACCATATAAGGCAATGTTCGTTGATTTTTCTGTATAAAGATCTGGCGCAGTAAAGGTTTATATATTAGATGATAATATTTAGTACCTAAATTTAAGTGAAATTGATATGAAACTGATCTGTATTGTACACCAGTATGAAATATGCAAACTATGCGAATTAAATTGACGATAATATTTGCGCCTCGTTGAAGGTTGCAAGGGTTGATATTTTGAATCAGAATGAAATTAGCACTGAAAGTTTGATTCCGATTGTTGCCAGGATAAAGGATTTCAAAGATGAAATTATTAATCCAATAAATAGATATTTAAAATACAGATTTTCAATTTATTCATTTTTTAACATCAGTATATTTCAACTATTTTTTGACTATTTGTACGATTAAATGATATCGCAAATTTCATCTGTTCGGCATTTTTGTAATGTTTAAGTATTGCACACTATTGCATATCCATTTGATCTATCATTCTGATACGAAAAATGGTTAGCGCTTTATAAGAGGCAAATAGTTTTCTTAAAAGAATGGAATTGTAAATTTTCCTCCGTATTTTTGCAACACAGGATCGAACTTTTCCTATATTTTCGTGGTTCTACAACGCATCGAATTTTTCCTATATTGTAGTCGCAGGAGCAATGCAGTTTTTTTTTATCTTAACGAGCGGTCATGTGCTGTTAAGCTAAACGTAAAATACTAGAGCAATCGATCTATCTGCACTTATTATTGGGTCGTCTATGAAAGAAAAAGCTTTTTTGGTAAAAGATTGATTTATCAACGCTTAGTTATCGATATGCGATTAATGTGGACCCATCAATTTATTGAAAAAAAAATCAAAATATGAGGGGAAAACTGAATAAAATGGGGATAATGCGGTACTTTTTTAAACACTTCTAATTAATTTTACTTGGCCTAAAACCAAATTAAAATGAAAGTTGCAGGTTAGAATCAAAACAAAATGATAAGCATCGAAGGAACACAGAAATAGTCAATGCCATTAGTGGAATTATCAAAAATGAATCTTTTCTTTTTGGAAAAGATAACCTTAAAAGTTATCGATGGTATCTATTGTAGACCATATCAAATATGATAGAAGGTTAGTTGACTTCCAAGAAAAGGCGTACCAAACAGTGATTTAAATAGCTGATTTCACCAAGCTGATAAAAAGTGCATCTGATAAGAAAGAAGGTCAGTAGTAGAAGCAAAACTGAAGAACTTTATATGTTATAGTACATCGATAAATAATTAAATAATTGAAGAGTATGTGTAGTTATATTGCGTCCAGGGTCCTAGTAAATCTTTACACAACAACAAATTTATCCCCAGGTGAGGAAAAGAGAGAAATGGAAAATAGGTGGAAAATGGACATTTAAAGTTGTTTTGCAGATAAAAAGAGGAAAGAAATACGAAAAACAAAAAAGGCGGCAGTAGTCTGTGTGAAAAATTAGCTGTTTTGGATATTGTAATGGTAAACCATGAAATGAGATAAACAGCAATAGTTTAGAAACTGAAACGTGAAATTGATAATCAATAAAAAAATATCACGAACAGATAGAAGATTAAGGCGCAGTTAACAATGCATCGTGAGAAGATACAACATAACATGATAGCATACCTTCGTATGTAGATAAAATAGGATTGTATACGCATAAACGTTGAATGCATATAGGTGGAATTGTTTGCACACGAAGCGAAACTACTATCGTTGATGCATGAATGAATATTTTGCACACGGTGCTATAACAAGTGTAGCATAATGTAAATTTAAATCAAGGCTGCAACAACAATCAGGTTGATGACTTTTATACGGCACATTTTCATTCACTTTAGACTCCATACTGACTGACTGGAATGAGTTTCATCATAGGCTACTCTTTGAACGGCCATACATCTTGCCGACAAAAGAACCAGCTGCGATCAAACGGCGCTGACCAGTGTATTAACAAGCATGTCCAGAATACGTGGGGACGAATTTATCTTTTGGGAGAAATTATTGGGGGATATATGGGCCTTTCGTACTTTTTTCTATTACAGTCAATATGTCATTCGCTTTTATATTTCTGATCACGTGCTTTTCACAGCATGTACATATGAATAGCATCTCTACTCTCAGTAATTTGCAAGTTACCTTTTCAACGCGTTCTTGAGTTATTGGAGTTTATATCAGAAAATCTTTTAACATTTTATCGAAATAACAGGTTAACAGGTAATACATAAGACTATGTTTAAACCTTTAATTTTTCTCATCAATATAACAGGAATGTATTTATTGATTAACGGCATGTTATAATGATAAAGCTTTTTCTAATGAGGTAAAGTTTGGTTGTGATGATATAAAATGACTAATAATGGTTAACTATAGAATCAGTACAAAGCACGCAAAATTGTTTATTGGCATACGATAATTAAATGTAACGGCAGTTCGTATATTCAGTAAATCTCTACATTAAGGGTCTTATAAGATGAAATCGAAAGTGTACTTCAAAGAGCTTTGACGAAGGATAACTGGTGAACGGTCACGGTCACGTTCTTGGTCACGACAATGTCCTCCATTACACACGCATGCTGTAAAAAGCACGTGTCCAAAAATATAAAAGCGAATGACTTATTGACTGTAATAGCAAAAAGTACGAAAGGCCCATATTTCCCCCAATAATTTCTCTCAAACGACAAATTCTTCCCATGTATGCTGGACATGCTTGTAAATACACTGAGCAGCGCGATTTGATCGCAGCTGGTCCCAAAAGGCCCAACTCGAAATTTTGTCGGCAGGATGTATGGCCGTGTATAGAGTAGGCTATGACTGGAGTCGCTACAAATACAAATACAAATTCTTATGATATCGCTTCACTGCCTGGTGAATATTACTTTTTTTTTACTTTTCTATCCGTGGTTTCGCCCGGTGATTATTGCTGATTTTCTTACTTGTCCGGTTGATAATTCTAAAATTTTGACCTGAAAGGTGGGTTTGGAGATAGCCACCGAGGGTTCTTTTCTTTGGATGCAGTAAGAATGCTTTGATACTTGACCGTTCCAGGTAAGGTACTCTGTACTGGTACCACTCTGGGCCCATCCTGTTAATAAAACAGCTACGAATATGATTTTTTCGAGCATCAAGATTAACGTGTTTTTGGACTTCTTGCGTTTTGACACCACAATGCTAATAAATTCCGAAAAATCCTGTACAAACCGTACGTGTATAATTCGAAAAAATCTGATCCTTATCTCTTTATGTTACTTGATAAACGAATTTGAATTGGTGCGAGAAAAAAACATTAAAACCTAGAACAGGACAGTAAACTGCTTGAAATTTTTCGTGCAATATCTCTTAACGGAATAAATACTTGTAATTTGCTCTAATTATTTTTCACACGTAGAACTCTCAAGAGAGGTTGAGTAAAAGAGTGATCAAATGTATGCGTTACGAAATCTAAGTGCTTTGCCAGAATGTTATAATGTGCAAAAAAACTAAAATCATTAAAAGAAGAACCACAAAAAGGAATACGATAATTAGGCATGAAAAACCGTTTATTGGTGAGTGAATCTTTGCAAAGAAATGTGTACTTATATCAAATTTCTATAGCACTTTGGGAAGAGAAATAGGGCTCCATATCGACCGTTTGACGCATGTAAAATCTTGACTATGAAACCCAACGCCAAGAAAAAGAAATATTATCTTCGACGCTAGATGCCTGTGAAAATAAGCCAAAATACGTTCGATACGTGATTGTTTTCTTTTCTTGATGTTAAATAAGGATTATAATCAATTTTGAATAATTCACCTTTCGGGCATGTCGTCGCTGATGTCGTCATTCAGTGTTTGGCACAGTGTATCAGTGGAAATAAGAACTTTAACTAGATATCACCCAGAGCAAGGTGAATCTATCACAAGAGGCGCCTGGCTCAGTGTTTAGGTTTTAGGTTTCAAATGAAGCGATCAAATCAAAGCAGTGGTATGATACCAATTATCGATACCCAAAGATACACCAGCACTAAAAACAGATAAAATAAAATAAAATCCGAAGATGGATACAAACAAAAAGCGCGCAGTGAAAGGAGCGGGTGGGGTAGTTTAAGTGATGGGATAAGGATGAGGGACTGAGGAGAGAGGAAAGA
>JAUKPT010000148.1:0-25777 GCA_032273505.1 Nanomia bijuga | reverse complement strand
GTAGATCTCATAGAGTTCTATAACTCGGCCGGGTTATACCTCAATTGCTTCATTTTTAAGGATTTTAGAGAGGGGGGCGGAATCCCCCCCCCCCCAGTAATAAAGCACTCAAAAAAGCCCAGTACGTTTAGAGTTAAGGTTAGGAGTTATGCGTTAAGTCATGGCTACGTTCCTCTGTTACTCTCCGCTTCCCGCTCCGCCGAATGAAGATATGCCTTCTGACTGGATCAAATACTGGTCAAATCATTTGAAAATGTCCTTTTGCAAAATTAAAAACACCTGCAGAATATAACTGGACACACAAAATACACGTGTTTTTTATAAGAACCTCGTTTAAAAGAACGTTCAGGCTGAGATCATAACATGTTCTATACACGGCCATACATCTTGCCGGCAGAAAATCGAGTTGGGCGTCTTGGGACCATCTGCGATCAAACCACGCTTCTCAGTGTATTTACCAGCATATCAAGAATGCGTATGGCCGAATTTATCGTTTGGGAGACATTATTTGGGGAAATATGGGCCTTTCGTACTTTTTTCTATTAGAGTCAATAAGTCAGTCGCTTTTACATTTTTGATCAAGTGCTTTTTACATCATACGTTTATAATGGAGGACATTGTCGTGACCAAGTATTATGAGATGACCAATGTTTGTTCACCAGTTATCCTTCTTCAAAGCTCTTCGCAGTACAGTTTCGATTTCATCTTATAAGACCCTTGCCAACCTGAGAGTTGAGATTTGCTGAAAATGCGAACTGTCGTTACATTTAATTATCTTTGTCAATAAACAATTTTGCGTGCTATTTACTGATTCTATAGTTAACCTTTCATATAATCACAATACCATTTATTTTAATGTTACATAGCAGCTATAACATTACAAATGTCACGCAGTAATCAACCAATCAAATTGCGCTATTTCGCTGCGAGATACAACAATATAAAATGTTGTTAATCAATAGATACATTCTGGTTATATTGAGACAAATTAAAGTTTTATACCTAGTCTTATGTATTATACAAATAACCAACGATGAAATGTTGGTTACAGAAAAAAATTCGAGCCTTCAGGCAAGTTAGTGAATTCTTTTCGATAAACAGCATTTCTGCACAACCAACGATTGTGCAAGTTATCACCACTTAACGAATGACCAAAATGTATCGGATAATACCTGTTAACCTGTTACTTCGAAAAAAGGTTTTCTGGTGCAGACTGCAATAACTCAAAAACGCAATAAATAAGTAACTTGCAAATTACTGAGAGTAGATATGCTATTCATATGTACATGCTGTAAAAAGCACGTGACCAAAAATATAAAAGCGAAAAGTACGAAATGCCCATATTTCCCCCAATAATTTTTCCCAAATGATAAATTCGTCCCACGTATTCTGGACATGCTTGTAAATACACTGAGCAGCGTGGTTTGATCGCACCTGGTCTCAAAACTCGATTTTCTGTCGGCACGATGTATGGCCGTGTATAGAGTAGGCTATGCTGAGATTTTTTAAGAACATCTTAATAACATCCCCAGCCTGAATTTTGAAGGTACAGTCTTTAGCTTTTTCGTTAAAGTGTTCCTAAGGACGGCTATGAATGACCGAGCGGTTAAGAGTCAAATATATTAATACTAGATATCGTGCGATCTGAGTTTAATAACCATTCGCGCCAACAATTTCAATATTTTAATTTAGCAGTAGTTTCAACTATTAATATTGAAGTGTGATACTAAAAAAGTCCGTCGGGTCGACCCATGCAATGTGAGGGAAATTGATAAGTCAGTTGATAACTGACGAAACACTAGATGGAGCTTCCGCAGATTAGCTATGATATGCATGACTGTTTTATTAAAAGTGCATACTTTACCTTACCTTACCTTATAAGAACATCTGAGGCTAAAAATAAGAACATCTATCCTCAGCTGAAATTTAGATGCTCTATTAAAAACGTTTATGTCCAGCTAACCATAATGGCGTCAAGCATACAACCAAGACGTCAACGACCGGCACCTCTACTGTAAATCACCATATTTAGTCACGCTTTCCAACACAAAACTGATGACATTCTTATCTGGCGGATATGTATGTGTTTGTTTGTGTGTGTGTACATGCATTAAGTGATAGTCGTGGTTTGCATATGTAAGAAAGAATGAAGAAATAGTTTCCTTGCTTCAAGAACATGAAGGATGTGATGAATATTTAACGCCACATTTGTAATAAACATTCACTTTTTGATGTGATGTGTGTTCAATATATAAAATGTTTTGATGTGTTTGTGTGCGTTGGTACATGTTTAAATCGATGTATAGCATGTCGAACTAGAACTCGTATCATGGCTCAGATTTTCAAATCGTTCATCAGTTGCGTATCTAGAATAAAGAGTGAGTAGGCCATGGTATAGGCCCCGCGCATTTGGCAATGATTTAGAGGCCCCACAATTGATGTTTTCATGTATTTATTCCAAACAAATGCACAATTGTCGTCCTACTTGCAAAATTAAAACAAATAACTCTATGAGAGAAACTCTTTTGAGACGTTTTAGCATCGAAAAATTGTAAACAAAGAAAGTTAAGGACCTGGCCGTGGTTGTTTTGAGCGGCAAAAAAGCAAAATGCTGTTTTTTGAAATTCAGAAATCTTTGCCGCCATTTTAAAAGTTGTTGCAACATAATTGTTTCTTGTTTTCGGTATATGTAGCCCCCAATGTAGTGATCATTTAACGTAAAACCGCATGTGCAGAAAATTTTTTGTTCTCGAGATATTGATGAAAAACTGCAAGAAAAAGGTGCAAAATCTTATGAAAAAATCGTAAAAGTCAGAGTTTTGCCGTCATTTTAGGAAAAGATTCGCTTTTCTTTTTTCTAAAATTGACTTAGCTATTCCGTCCTTAGTGTTGCCAACAATTTACAGAAAACTGCATGTCGTGAAAAGTTCTTGTTCGTGAGTTAATTTGTTACAAGTGCAAACATTTCATGAAATTCTATCAAAATTCATGCACTTTTGTCAAATGTCTCGAGAACAAGAACTTTCCACTACATGCGGTTTCTGGGAAAGTGTCCACAACACTAACTGCATGGTTAAGTCAATTTCAGAAAAATAAAATGATGAACCCAAGCTTAAAAGGGCGGAAAAGCTTTTTCATTTTTCAAAATTTTATGAAATTCTATCGAAATTCTGCAGCTTTTCTTGCAGTTTTTCGTAAATTTCTTGAGACGAAAAGGTTTTCAACGCGTGCGGTTTTTTGTAAAATGTGTATAACATTAAGGGCTACAAATCCATATTGTGATGAAAAAAAATAATGTTGCAACTATGGCCCCAGCTTAAGATATCTTAAGCTGGCCATGGTTGCAACATCTTGAAAAATGGCGACAAAAATTTAATAACAACACATAATGCTCCATGGTTAAGACAATTTTAGAAAAAAAAAAAGCGAATATTTCCCTAAAATGGCGGCAAAGATTCGATTTTTACGAATTTTTCATAAGATTTTGCACCTTTTATGCATTTCTTCATCAATATCTCGAGAAAAAAAGTTTTCTTTTTGTAAAATGATCACACCATTGAGGGCTACATATCTATACCAAAAACAAGAAAAAATGATACTGCAACATCTTTCAAAATAGCGCAAAAATATATGAATTTCCAAAAATAGACATCTTTTCTTCAAAGGGATTGCACTTTTTTTTACGATCATATGAAAAAATGTTTGTTTTGGTCAAGATACATGTTATAGAAACTAAATAAATACTTTCTACGATATTTTAAGGATTTTTCATTGTTTTACCTCCATGCAGCCCACTCCTATTGGTAAAAGTTTTTGTTCGAAATAAATATTCGTCACCAAGGCAACAATGCATTATTATATTTTACTATTTTGAAAGCGTTCGGAATATAAAATATTGCGAAGATGAAAAGCTGCGAGGAGGAAATGTTACGAATTTCTCTCTCGCAACCTTCGTTACATTTTGTGCCGCAAATGTTTTTCTCATCTCAAAATTTCAGTTGACATAATAAATATGATGAGTCAAAATGAAGTCAAAATATTGAAATAAAATGATGTTAAAACTAGGTCTTCGCAACATTTAATTCCCGCAACTTTTTTTTCTTTAAGTTACGATGAAAAAATCGCAACTTTTGCAACATTTTATGTCTTTAAAGTACCTCATTTATCATTTCACTGAAAACCACACCAGCTCTCAACATCCAAAAAAAACTTTAATACCGCTCAAATTTCAAACAGAAAAAAATCTTTTTTTTTACGAACAATCCAAAAGTTTGACAATGCATCCTCCTCTTGTAATGAAAACGTTAAAACGCAGTCTGGGTTTCGCTAATTCTGGTCTGTGGAAAATAAATAGATTTGCAGGAAATATTAAAAGTAGGATATAAATAACATAAACGCTAAAAGTAATTTATACTATAAATTAAAGTTTTAGCAATAATACTAAATATGGAATATTATAGCTTTACGGTGAAATTTGCCCGGTCACAGGTGTTTCAGAACTAACGTAATGATTGAATTGCCAATTTACATGAATTTTGTAAATATCAGCCTTCACAACGAATCATAGAACTTTTGTTTAGTTCATGGTAGCATTTCGCGGTAAAAATAATATGATAGTCGGCAGTCGAGCGCTTCTAACGAAGTAAACAATATGCCGTAAAATTAAATAGTCTACAAGGGTTTTAGTTTTTGCCGAGTCCGATTTTGCCGTTTTTCGGCACGAAAAACGCAATTTGCACCAAGAGTAAATGATCTAGACGGTTGAAATTTTCACTAGCTATAACAAATCACAAAGCATTAACGTTCGGACACTATCCGATGAATACTGGGGGTAATTGACCCTATAAAAAAACTTTCATTTTCTTTAAACAATCCCAAAATAATCTTTGTTTTCGTATTAACGTCATCGGATAGTCATCTCAAAAAGGTTTTAGAGAGCTATCTTAATTTCCATTGGTGCAAATCTTCTACAAAACTACCCCGTTTTTAACGTTTTTGAGGGAATTTATGCGTTTTATTGCATATTTTGAATATCGGCACGGCACGATTCTTCCCGCCATCTTTAGAGAATTTATTTTAAACCAATCAGAATTTCAGAATCCCGTTCGATTGTTGTTTCGAACGCCGTCGCCATTTTTTCATGGAAGATTTCAGTTCATATATTTTTTGAGAGCATGAATTATTAAAACATCTGGCTATCATATACTTTTTACAGAATTCAAAAAAACTCAAGATATCATTAAATTAATAAAAACATGTCTGTTTTGACAGAGTATATTTCCGAAGAGTATTTTTCCCGTTGAAACATCTGTGGTCCAAAAATTGGCTGGACGTCATATGCTTATGATCCCTAAGCAGAAGAGTATCGAGAGAACAAGACGTCCAAGGTTCAAGAAGAAACAATCATTTGATGAAAGCAGTGCCGGCTTGGTCGAGATGGGGGTGGGGCGGTGACAGGGGGTGGCAAGGGGACCGTGATCCTCGAGAAGGACGTTTTTCAAGGGCGCCAAAAGTGAAAGGGGCACCAAAACCTCGGAGAGAAAGAAAAACTTTTTAGTTCTGTGATTCAAAAAAAATATTCTGATAAATCTAGAATCTAGTCCTGCAAAATAGATGAATTAAATCAGTTTATTAAAGATCGCAATATTGCTGCCCTCACGCTTGGAATCGTTACAAAATTGCTTGAATTTAAGCCATTTATGGCTGTTTTAAAAGGTCAATTCTTTTTCCCGCTCAACCATGGTGGGCGGCAGTTTTTACATTTTCATCAGCCTCCCCTCAACAAAAAATCGTGATTAAATCTTGTAACATGAAATAGGCGCTAATTACTAGCCACGTAAAAAGGCGCCATTTTTTTTATTGTTGGCCCCCTCGACAAAAAGATACCCAGGCCGCCACTGGATGAAAGACCAATTTTAGACCAATTTCTTGCAAAATACTAGAGAAAACTGAGGTCATTCTGTTGCCCTCTTAAAAATAAATGAAAATCTATTAGATCAGAAAAGATACCCAAATTCTTACACCTGCATAGAAAACAGACGGCATAGCTTGAAGGGAAATATTCTCCAGCTCATGCCTTTGAGATACATTGGTGACTAACAGATGATTGTTAGAAATTGCATTCTTGATACACATATATAAATTGTATCTTAAAAAAAAAAAAATTTTCTCATGTTGGAAGATAAGACAACCACCTGGTTGCAAATATTTAAGCAGGTGATGAAGACATGTTGTAAAAAGATGAAAAGAGAAAGGTGGAATGCAAATACTTGATAAAATGAATTTCAGTTGAAATACACACACGCACATGCTGTGATGTGATATATGAGAAAGTTGTTTCGATTGTGGACCACTGAAGGACCACTGGAGAAAGTATTGGCACTCAGTTTTAGAAGTATGGGGGAATGAGGCACAGACTACTAGAATATTCTAGTAGTCTGTGAATGAGGGGACTCCCGCCCATGCGACTAGAGATTGATTCAAGGAAGTAAACAAAGGTCACATTGGAAATTAATTCAATAATTGGTACTATCCTATATTATCAATAAATTCCATGTTCAAGGGGATGATGGAGAAGTCAACAACGGTCTTGCTAACTAACGCCTTGCAAACTAACCCCCTAGAATTTTGTCAGGCAATGCTCAAAATCAATATCATTTTTAAGGGATGTTACCATGTTATTTGTGACACAAAAAAGGAATGTCCACTTATCATGTCCAAAGGACATGGCCATTAGTTATTGTCCATTTTTTTTCTAATAACTAATGATGGAAAAGAGAAGCTTAATATAGCATGCAACATTTTGTTTATTTTCCCACAAGTCGATCATCAATCTATACATTGCATCATACCTTTCTCTACACACGTTGTTTGCTGATTATTTATTTAAGCCAGACATTACAACTACCATAGTTACGCATCATCTGATGACAAATTATTGCCAATACAGTATTACCAAAAAAACAAACACTTTCCGTGAAATTGTATTAGTTTTATTAATTTGCCAGACGCTCGTGTAAATGTTTTTATTTTGTTGTTACAGGCAGTCATGAAATATACATGAAATGAGGTTTACTGTTTGATTGTTTGACTGATTTGAAAAAGTGACAGGCTTGACTCACGCAGAGATGAATTTGTTGTTTTATCAAAGTTGTCTAAACTGAATATGTAAGACAAAGTTATAGTTGACTCAACACCGCTGTGGTCACACTATGTTTATTTTAATCCATGTTGATCTTAATTAGTTCACTGCAACAGTAAAGTGTCCTTTGAGTTACTTAGAGATAATGATTTTCTCAAGGTTCCTTGATCTATGATTAAAGTATTTAAAAAGAAATGTTGAAATTAAGATTTTAATGAAATGTACTACAAAATCACAATTCTAAAATATTTAACCAGAAAAGCTTTTGAATGGTACTAAAGTTTGTCTAAGGCTGAAATAGTTGGACCATGAAATTTAATTTCTGCATAATTTATCATAAAAACTGCTTCCAGACAATAAAGCAGTAATTGATCCGACATGTAACTTTATTAGAAAGATTATTTTAAAAAATTATTCTAAAAAAATTGATTGGCAAAAGTTCAGGACAGTGTCTGGCAGTAAAAACAATAACAGATAATAATTGCGGTTTTATTAAGTACTTTTCCTTATCCTTTTTTCTTTTTCTCATCCTCGTTAAGTACTACATTTAAGGGCTATTTTAGCACTTAGAGTAACAAATAATTTGTGTGATTTACAAATATATTTTACCTAAAACACATTATTACTAACCTTACCTTAGAACCATTCATATTGACAATTAGTCAGTCACAAAAACGCTGTGAAAAACCGCAAAAACAGGGCAAAAATAAGAATTTGGAATTTTTAGGTTGCTGGGGCATTTAAGGAATTTTGGCCAGAATATTAATCGCTGGGATGAAGAAGAGGGAAGTAAAGCCATTTATCCCCATGCACTAGTAACAAAGAATAAAGAAAAATAATAAATGCATTTATAATCTCTAATGCAGGATAATAAGGGGGACATGTCATGACAAGTGTCCAGTACTTAACTGTTCACATTTTGTTTCTACTTAATAAAAGTTAGTAATCAACTCAGTTGTCATCAAACTGTGAAATCTTAACCTTATCTTAACCTTTCTTATTTGTTTTTTTTATTTAATTAGCTGTTAAGTTCAAATAAAGACTATATAACACGCAACAGCAGGCTGCTGTCTAGTTAAGAATTTGCAATCAAAATACAGTACAGAACTGGCACAATATTCTACAGAAAATGTACATATAAATTTGATTCAAATATTCATGTATAATTTTGTTATGGTAGTTGACTTAAACAAATGAATAAATAGAAGTAAAAGCAATAATTGTCAAGTACCAGCGTGGGTGCCATCCAAAATTCATCATAAAATCTCAGGCTATTTTAGTAAATGTGGAAAATTAGGATATTTTTTGTGAACTCTCCACAAAGATTAGAAGGTTTTCATCAAAGTAATTCTACAGATCCAGATACAGTGGAAAAATATAGAATACAACTTTCCTTTCTTTGTGAGAGAAAAGTTTGGTTCCTAGACCCCTTTCGAGAAACAATAGCATACAGTCGAGTGCAAAATATTCCCTAAAATAAGATGGACCAAACTCAACTTTAAAAAATCCAGTTGGTAGCAATCAAGAAAAAACTGTTACATCTTTTAATCGTTAAGAATTAAAACTTGAAAGTTAAAAGTTGAGAATTAAAAGAACCAACAACAAATGTTTTGAGTGAACCAGAAATCATGAAGCAAGGTTATTAATTGAATTAAGAAAACAGGATATAAGGAATTAGGAGTAAGATATAATAACTGTAATTTGGTCTCAACAATAAGTTAATTGAAAGGAACTTTCATGTTTACATATCTGTTGTATGTTTTCAAAAATGAATCTAAAATTAACTGATAGGAAATCAAGACGTAATAGATAGTAAGGAGATGTAAAAAACATCTTATGATCTTCAAAAAATAGCAACAGAAAACTACAAGTCTCATTATGAAAGACTCTTTCAGATAAAACAACAGAAAACACTAAAACATTGCATTTATCTCAGGATATAACCAGTGGCATGGTGAGAGAAATTTCACTGCAAGGGGTAAAATAAAATAGACACCCCAAAAGCACTAAAAAATACAAATAAAAATATAATTTATTTCAACATGGTTGCCATAACGTGATAAAGATTCCCAGACTTTCAGGCCTAGTTTTCTCAAAATTCCCAGACGCCATACATTAAGCCAGAAAAAGAAAATCAATATGCCGCGTTAAATCCATTGTTTTTACCTACTGCGAGGGTAAAAATTTATTTTTATTTTCTAAGCTCCAAACTCTTGGAAATGGCCTTTCCAGATTATTTTATGCAAGATCTTTCTTGCCTCCCTGCCTGGGAGGTACCACGTCACTGGCTATAACCAGCTTTTAGTTGACACCATTGATAAAGTAAAGGCCAATAAGATTTTCAACCAGCTAAGTATAGATTTGCAAAAGTAAAAAAAAAAATTAATTTGAAAAAAAACAACAGCAATGTGCATGTTCAACATCAATCAAACAAAAAAATAGAATATTTAACTATCAATGAACTTACTTTCAAATAACATGTCCATAAATTGACAGTATGCAGCACCTAAACAAGACAAAGAGACATCTTAAAAAGATATTCCATCAAACTAAGACCAATCAATCATGTTTAATCTAATCTAGATTCATAATTTAATAGTTGAAAAAATATTTCTTTAGAACTTAAAGTGTGTATTCTGGCCAACATCGCCAGCCCCCCCCCCCCTTTACAACCTTTTTACTCAAATTCACACATTTGCTTTCACCACAAAATTCGACATTATGCAACATTTTTTAACATCATTCAACATTATTCGACAAAATTGTCAAAATTTCGTCGCAGCCAACTCTGGCGAGGGGGGCCTCCCTAACATATTAACTATTATGCAGGCCAAATTTTTGAATAATCTTTTCATACTTTTATCAAAGTCGTCATTAGTAGAATCTTTTATATTTATTGGCATGTAACAATTGTCAAAGGGTAATTTTTAAGTTTATGTTACTTGAATGAAAAAGATCCATCTTTGACGTAAAACAAACTGATGAAACAATTTGCTTTCAAATAGACGATGCTTTGAAATGGAAAAAAGCAATCATAACAAAACGAAAAGGTTCTTGTGTTACCGGTATACCACATAAGAGAGTAGATGTTTTGTTGACATTAAAAGCCACAGATCACAGTCCAGGAATTATTTTTTTCATTTCATCTTTTATACAACTGGATGCTTCATTTTTTTCGTTCTGAACACAATTAGAATACAGTAGCAATTATAAGAGAAATACGATTGCAGTCAAAAGACAGTCAAAAGACAGTCCAACCATAAAATTGACGATTGACCGGATAAGTAGGGAAGACTGGATAAAAAAGTATAAAACAATCCCTTGTTCTCTTTCTGTATGACTTGTATCATCACAGAAATGTTATGTTTATATGGCCTTAAAATCCAATCCAGACTGTTGAACATGGGTGGTCCTTGTTGTCACAAAATGACCTCAAACAAAGTTTTCATATATGATAGCAAAAAAAAAATGTTCATGAATCCCAACCTCAGAGATTTGGACAAGAATATTTACACATGAGATTCTGTCAAAACGAACACCTATATTCACTTTAAACATGCTTGGAAGATTCTTCGAATTATAGATTCATCACAAAGAGGTTTCCTATAAATTATCAGTACATTGTCCCATTTCATTGGTTGGTTGAAAATTACATCATCAAGAGTCTGATTGGTTCAGTTAAAAATATCACACTTCTTTCCTTCTGACAGAATTCAAAATTACTTTACACGATTTTAAGTGAACCATTCAGGTTCTTTATGATGTAATTTCCAACCAATGAGATGAAGTATTTACTGATAATTTGTAGACAGAGCCTTATTAACATTCCACACAGTCTTCTAATAAAACTTAACAACATAACTAAGAAACAAGATTACAAAAGTGTCTAATCTAAACCATGTGTAAAGAATGATTACCATTAGCAACCATTCACAACAAAGAACCTATTAGAATTTGACAACTCACACTCAAGTGTGATAAGTACGAATCAACCAGTGTGCACACAACAAAGAACCAATGAGATAACATTTGAGTAACACATTCAATTATAAGAAATCTCTTTAATTCTCTTTAAATCAGCCTCTTAAACGCAGAGAAAAACTATTTCCTGGGAAAATCTAATTATCTGATTTTGGAATCGGATTATGTGCAGGGGTGGGGTAAGATTTAGTACTAAATATGATGGTATATTACATCAAAGATTTTTGTAAAGAAATTCAGTTGCACTTGCTTGTGGCTGCCAAAATTCACTCTAGTGCCCAGGCTGAATACAATGTTCTTCTAAAATATGGTAAATTTCAAAATACTTCCATAAAATAATGTCATTGCAATCTTTTCATCACAAAATATTTATCGCTGGTGCAACAAACAAAAATTAGCCCTAGAATATTATTACCCTAGGGGTTAGGGTACTTCATTCATTTTGGGTGGGACACCCAGCCACCAATATTTTCAAGAGTTAGTACCTTGTTTCACCCGGCAATAACATGATAATGAAGTGACCATTATAGTGTGACGCCAGTTTGTTATTTCATTTATTTTGTAATTCATATTCAACAAATACAACTCTTTGAGAAAGCATGTAATAACGAAAGAGATAAGTTTTTTTTTCTTGCACTTTGTTTGGGTTTATATGTTATTTTTGATCATATCTAATAATATGTATCTAATAATTATTTGATAATTCTTTAGATCCAGTGATTTAAGTTTAATATACAGTAAAATCTATTTCCTGCAGTTTCCTGTTAAAATATAATTATCCTGATGTTAAATAAACTTAAGCAAGACTTTGAAACTTAGCATCATTACTTTTTTACAAGTTTTGGTACATTGGAACTTTATTATGACCAGCTTCTATGTACATATTTATAGATTCAATACACAAAATAAAGTATACTTATCAAGAATTCTGAAATTAAAAGAAACTTCGAATCTGGCTATATTCATCCTTGTTAGTAAAATCTCAATTTTTATAAATTCTAGGATATTCAAGTGAAGAAGAAATTAAACAAATCATTTAAGATAACTCTGATAACTTAATCAAAATATCAAAATATTTTTATGTGAACAATTTTATAAGAACTGTTGTGTCAAAAAAAAGACCTAATTGAAAAAAGGCTGATCGACCATAAAATCATCAAATTGCATTATGCATATTTGAAGGGTTAGACCAAAAATATTGAATCAATCATTGCTGACTCTCTTGTACAAAAGCCCTATAGAAGCAGAACAAAATGAGCATTGAAAATTAGTACTGCAAGCTTGATCACTTAAGAAGTACAAATTTACTCATTCAGAAATCATATTTCAAAGGAAAGAACATGTAACTTATTTCACAAGGGTTCAACTAAATGGTCATTCAACATCTTGAACATATAATACTTCATTAATGAAATGTAAATCCTCTCTCAGAGAGTTCTAGTAGGATGAATTATGCATCAGAGTGAAACCAACACATTTTACCCCTCGAATATTAATTTCATTTTGAAACGAAATGTTATGGGTACAATTGCCACAATACCCTCGAGTTCCAACCATGATTTTAATACAGCATTATCTTTCAAATGAATACAACTTGAGCAACAATTGAAACGTTACAGATACATTATTAACGAATTTTCATTGAGACTTTTTTATTGAAAATGAAATGGAAAAAATCAAATTTTATTCAATGTTTTGTTGTTACAATCAGTTGGTCTTCCTATCAAATTATAATATAAAATACCCATTAGACATGTTATAAATAATGCATTAAACACAGCTACATAAGAAAAATTTGATTTTCATAGAGATTGGTATTCTGAGATGTAGATTTCAAACAGTATAAGAACCCTGGGCTCAGTATAATTCAAACAAAGTAAATCACGAAACTATAGGTCAAAAAAAATATTTCTTTAGCCTCTCCCTGAAAAATTACTTTAAACATTGCCTTATTTTTGGAAATCTATTTTTCAGTTTTCTGCAAAGGCTTTCATGCTGAAGCAACTTTTAATATTTATTTAATAATTATTTTCTTTAAGCAGAATGCTGATGAGTAAAACAATTATAAAAGAAATTTTAAAAATCAGACTTCCACTACATGTACAGTGACATTTTTGGAGCCAGGTGATTATCTTTTATAGTGTGTATGGCAATGGAGTTGTTATGTAAGTCAATTGGCCATTTCATATTAAAAAAAATTGAAAATAGAACCTAAATTTTGGTACAACACTTATAGAATGAAAATTTGATACATGCACAAGTTCATTTCAATAAAAGGATTTTGATAAAAACAAGCAATGAGTACAAATTTATTGATATAACAACCATGCATTGAATATTAGCTTTATTGAGAAACAGGGAATCTTTTGTATATTAACTTAACTTAAAATCCTTTCTTCAAAATTAATACATAGAAAAAAGAAAATGCTTTAAAAATTTTGATTTTAAGTTCTGATTTTAAGTTCTGAACGAAAGAAATGATGACATCCCTGGGCATTCTTGCCATCATAATTTTCAACCAACAAAAAAAATCATAATTTTGAGACAGCCACTAAAAAGTGAGAAAAATCTGGAAAAGTAAAAGTACTATTACACAGCTTTTTACAACACTATTTCAAAAATATTTACCCAAATCACCAAAGTATTCATTTTCCTTACCTGAACCTAACTGCTCAATACTATTGTAATTCGTTTGCAGACTACCATTAACCCAATCCATGAGTTCATTTCGACTGAGATTTTCAGTCGTACAGCCTGTATTGAACACATTAACAGCCATTCTGTGTGCTTCCTGTGTGCGCGAGAAGAGTAACTAATTTTGCCTACTTCTTGATTCTTGCCCAACGTAATAGAATAAATAGATGACTCATGAGAGTAGCAGATTTATTTTGCTGTACTCCGAAAGTAGTGATCTATTTATTGTTCTGTGAAGAGTACTTTCTCTACTTTGGGTAACAGAATCAATTTTGTGCTGTATTGTTGTTTTGTTTGTTTTGTTTTTCTTAATTTCTAAAATTAGAAGATAACTAATAAGAATAATAAAGATTAGAAAGTGAGTGAGTGAGTGAGTGAGTGAGTGAGTAGTAGAGGGATGTTCTCCAAATTATGGCAGATTTAACTTTCTGATTGGTTGAAAATTGCATCATCAAAATACTGATTAGTTAATTCAGAAATTTTCTAAACATTTTTATGTTTAATAATTCTAAAAATTGTGAAATTTTTAAAACATGAAATTAGATTTGTGATTAACCAATCAAAAGATTAGTAAAGTTGTAATTTCGAGAAATCCCCAATAATTGACAGTGAAGAAAGGAAGAGATATAAAAACATGCAATTAGTAGAGTAAAGATAAAACAGAAATTATGAAGATATCATTGACAATAATAAAGGAAAGAAAATTAGAAAATTCATAAATCTAACTCCTCAACCAAGTTCAGAATGCAAGTAAGTTTAATTCAAATTAAATTGATAAACAGATTTTTAGCTCTCACATCTGTGTTATAAATAATCTTGAAAATTCTTTTATATTTCATCTTAAGCAGCAAATTTTCCAGTGACAAAGTAGCTAAAGCTATTTATACTTTACAAATGTAGAGCCTAATTAAAATCAAACAATTTCTTAAAAAGATTGTATGCAAGTAAATTTTAGATAATGCATAGTGAGAGTGGCGACTTTAAGGACTAATATTTCATAACACCAGATATGAAGACAATTTTCATATAATCAAAGATTGAAGTTTTCAAAAGTGCATAAGATAGAAAAATATCAATTAATATGAAAAGCATAAAATAATCATGAGGTTACTTATTTGATGTTCGATGATCGTTTTAGAACAATGAATTTCAGATAAAACAAAAACATTCAATAATATCAAAATTAAGTTTGAAAGTAACTATCTAGTAAAGATATTAAAATGACTAAATATTGAATTGTTAAGATGGATGTCTTTGTTAATCAAGTGTTAAACAAGACATCACTTTATTACAATCATTCAGAAACCAATTGTTACCAATTTTTTCTCTAAACTCATCTTAAATCCATCATCAACAACAACATCAAGAAACGTCCCGTTGTTCCACATTATGTCATCAGCATAATAATAAAGATTTTTTAGATTAAAAGTAATAAGATTGAATCAATGTTGTAATCTCATCGTGTTAGCAAATGATTTCCGACAATGGAATAAAGAACATTCCTCTCAGTAGAAAAATCAAACTTTCTATGGAGTTTTAAACTATTGGAGTTTTAAACTGGAATGCAAGTATAAACGAGTCACTGAGAAAAATGCTGCTTTGATACCAACTTTTCCTTTTTGAAAGTATAAATTATCTATATAAATATCTTAATTATTTGTTGCTGTTGCTGTTGTTGGATGATGTAGAAATTTGATTTTAGCAACAATCATTGTGTTGTTTCAAAAACTAAGGAAAAACTTCACTTTGCACTAACATGAATTAGTTAATTAGTTGAGATCTTTAGATGTTGTCCATTTTGATTTTGTTATAAAACAAGTTGAAACATACAAAGATAAGACAAATTAAATCCACTCTTAATTTAAAAACCACTTAATCATAATATTTAATGACATGTTTTGTCTATTGACAGACATTATCAAACTAAAGACAAATCTATGATATGCAATTAATTACATGATTCGTAATAAAGACCATTTAAGAAAACAACTCAATCAGTACCAACATGATCATTGTATTCTTCATTATTTTCATTATCTTAATTACAAGGCCTTATTGCCTCAAGAACCCATAATTTTGCAATGTTTCTATATACATCATTTTTACAACTTTAATATTGTTGTACAGTGTTAATATTTATTACTTGTTTTTACCAAATGAAATTAAACTATAAGTATAGTTTAAAATTGAATTGTGCATGTATATTAAATTTCAATGCCAAAATTCCACCAAAAGACCTGTTGGTTACAAAGCGGCAATAAATAAAAATTAATAATAAAAAATTAACATCATAAAAATCTATTTTTGAAAAAAATAATAAAAAGGAAATCAGAGAAAAATAAAAATGAAGAAGCTTACAATCCGAGACAAATATTTTTTTCTATTTACATGTGATTTTGAAAAATGAATTTCATCCAGAAATGTTTAATTTATTCTCTCAGACAACATATATATATAGGAATAAATAAAGGATTTACAAAATAAATGTTTTTCTTTAATTTTTCAAACTTGGAGCTGTAAAATATTGAATTGTACATCATACCATGCATAATTTAGCACCTTCTGATGAGTTTAATGTAATAACATTTGAATATAATGTGATATACAAAACATTTGATTTGCCAAAATTTTAATCAAAAAACAGACAAAAAATAGAAATAAAGAAATGAAATTCTCAAAATAAAAGATTTAAAATTAGGTTAATAATTATCATATTTGATACTAAATAAAATTAAAATATAACACTGTATTAAACAAATCAATCAAGTGTAATTCTATTATATATTAAATTATATATCCATTGCCATTTGTCTAAATATTATTAAATTCAGTATTAACTATGAAAAAGAATTTGTAACTATGATTATCATTATTTTGAATTCATCTGAAAACCCTACTTAAAGGTAAACAAGAATCCATGTCTATGTTTACATAATAGAAGAAATCAAGCAATGACAAAAATTAGCAGGTGGTTTCAGCTTATAACATGGTATAAATAATGGGAAAATAGAGGAAACTTACAAAGTCTATATTTTGTGTATTTTTTTATTTTTTATTCCCTTGTGACAACTGATAGAAAATCAACCACAAAGTTCAAGAAAAAAAGTTTGAACAGACCACAATCATTAGAAAAAATGTAAAATGTTGTGAAGAGAAAAAACTTGATAATTATTGTAAATACAAGTAAGAAATAATTAAAGAAATACTAAATATAATTATTGTGAATAAAGTGGACTTGATATAATAAGTTTGAGTACTTGAAACCAAAATTTAATTAAATCATTTTTTAAGTCAACAGTGTTATGAGAAAGTTTTCTATCCTTAAATTAGAATGCATAGCTAAGTAAACACAACACACAAAAGAAATGATTGGAATGAATAAAAATCAATTTTGTCTGAGAGACCCAAATTTGACTAATGCAATAACAGAGGAGCAGAGGAGCAATAATTTTGCAATAATTTTGCTGCCTCTCTATCCCTATGCAAAAACAAACTTTAATTTCAGTCCCCCAAGAATTATAAAATTTAGTGATCTTTGGGGAAAATGATATTAATTTTTGAAAAAATGTGTTTTAAGAAAAAAATGGGGGAAAATATAACTAAAGAGAGAATGTATAAAAAGCAAAAAAGAAGTCACTCAGCACAATGAACGAGGATTTATTAGCAGTCTTTTTTGAAAATTTTCAGGGATTTCAGTGATTTCAGGGATAAGTGATTATGATGGGGGAGTCTACATTTGTTTTGATCTCAGGTTGCTGCACCATATGTTGGGGGACATAAAACTTTGTTGTAATTTTGTATTCAAATTACCTTCCCTTATCCCTATCTCAGTTTAGAGGGGGGAATCTGCCCCTCTGTCTTTCATTTGATAACACAATAAAAGAAACAGTAATATAGGGTGGCAACTGCTTCCAGAGACAAAAATTTCTAGTCTTTTCCAGGTATCCAGGCATCCAGGCATCCCTTGTTGCCCATAACCCAGGGAAATATTCTGGCCAGAAGCCCCCCGGGGAGGGGGGGGAGGTGGCATAGATTTTTTCGCATTAAAGTAAATAAATAATTTGTGTGATTAACACATTTATTTTTCTTATAAAACAGTCCTTTTTCACATTTTTACTAATTTTAGCTTACAATATTGACAATTAGTCAGTCACAAGAAACGCTGTGAAAAACCGCAAAAACAGGGCAAACATAAGAATTTGGAATTTTGGTGGCTGAGGCATAATTAAGGAATTTTGGTCAGAAAATTCACTGTTGCATAACCTTAAAAACCTTTCCTATTCTGGAAAGACTGACAAAATTAGCTTACTTTGTCACAGTCCCAGAAATCATCAGAATACATTTGGTGACACCCAAGATCGGCGAAGTAATACCAGGCCCTACTAACCTAGAAAAGTAGGGCAGCGTCTGTTTTTTTATGAAAAAGGGGCAGTCTTTGTCTTAATAAGGGCACTATTTGAGGATTAATCAAAAGGGATTTTTTTGGACTTTCCTTACTATGACAGGGTCAGAAATTCTGTAAATTTGCCTAAATTAGGGCCTAGATACATCCATTCTCTTAATTCAAATACAATATTTAAAGAGCAACCAGGTCATATTGTTTTGATCAAAAACATTCTTCAGATATATAAGTGTTTGACAAGTTTGTACATCTCTGAATAAACAATGTAGTAAAACCATTTTGAGACACTCAAGATACCTAATTTCAACTATCATGGCATGGTAAGTGCATTTTCAGGCCATTTTTACAAATTTTTCTCCAACTTGGTATGAGATAGATGATATGATATTAAGGACTTGTGTTATACCTATATTTCTTATGTTTTAATATATATCTGTTTATCTTTAGGTTAGTACAATTATGGCTTTATAAAGCCTTATATAAAAGGTCTTGTTTCATCACAATAGATACACTGAATTTGCCACAAGATCCACCAGGTGAAGAGCTAATTTCAAAATATTTGAAACACCATAGTTTCACTGGGGGTCTGAACAATGTAAATTTCATAGATTTATAGATATAAACAAGCACTTTAATTTGATATATTTTTTGAAAATGAAGAAAAAGTACTCAGAAAATGAAAAAGGAAAAAACAACATAATTTTGATTATAATAGTAAAATTTGAGCTTAATTTCTCACTAAGTTATGGTATATTATCTGACCACTAGTTGAGCCAAAATAAGCCCTAATGCTTCGAAAATCATCATATTTTGATTAATAATGATGATCCTGTAAGAGTTTTTTTAGATGGTGCTTGACACGTCTCATAGTACCAAATAAAATTCATGAGCAGAAACAATATGCATGCAATGCCTGTCTATGTTTTAACAAAATGTTCAACTCACATTAGATTTGACTGGATGTTGTCACAATGTTTTCATAAAAATATGATCTTATTTTTTAAGTTGGTAAAACTTCAGACAGTCCTTAGACATTCCAAGAAAACATATACCTATATGTTTTTGTAGTCTAAGTAAAAAATGAAATAATCTTTATTGAGATTAAAAAAGAAAATGAGCAAGCCAGAACTTTCATCTAAACATGTAACATGTGTCGTCAAAAACAAATTTGAAAGCAAAAGGAAATATAATATTGAGCAAAAATCATTCAAAACAAACCTGTACATAATTGTTCAATTTTTGTATAATTTGTAGCTAAGCTATCATTTATCCACAAAAGCATCTCATGTCGACTGAGATTTTCTGTTGATGCTGTCGTACTAAACACGTTTACTGCCATATTTTATTATAGTCTTTGTTAACAATGATGAAGGAATAACTACAAGTCCGCGTAATTTTACTCTTTCTTTCAAATAAACATACAATCCGATTTAATATAGATTTGATAAATAAACATTAGCCATTAAAAACATAACTTGAGTATAGTGCGGCTTTACCTTCTCTAGCCTTGAGTATGGCGACAACCAATATTTAAATTCATTTATTCATATCATAGGACGCACTTTAATGCATAATATATAACCATGGCCTCACTTGCTACGATATTTTAAACTTTCTTTTTACACATTCCTCAAAATCTAACATAAATACGCGCCTTGCAGTTTGACCGCTTTTAATAAATTAAGGGTCACCTTTTATAATATATAAAAAGATTGATAATCCACAATCCAGGTATCAAAAGCTATTAAAGATGGAAGCGGGATATTAGTAGCAAATTATTAAGCAAATAAAAAATAATGTTTTGTTTGTTGAATAAACACTGCTGTTGGTAAAATTTGCATTTTCAGTTATAATCTTGACATAAAAATTATATTATATTATTTTATTTCATTATATAGTTTTTCTGCATCAAATATTATATTTTTCTAATATTAATGCACGCGCTCTTAAATTTCTAATACATTATATTGACAATTCTATCAATTCTATCAAACTTGTAATTCTTTGTTTATATTCTGAATTTTATTTTTATCTGTGGAAGTGAAAAGAAGCTACTGCAGCGTAAGAACAACACGCCACGTGTTTTCGAATAATAAAATGTTTTTGACCATTGATTGCGACGTCACATTTCTCTTTAAACGTTCGAACGGTTTTTTCTCGAAAATAAAATAATCCATCTAACCAATGCAAAAACAAAAAAAATGTTTCCGACATCTCAATGAAAAATTAGAAAAATTAGAAAAATGAACGCGAAAATTAATTAACGTATGTTTAACAATTGGCCATATTCTCTAGTGAACTCAAGTCAAAGAACAGCGCAATATGGATGATCGCGAAGCTTTTAGATATTACATTACATACAAAATCTGTTTTCTATTTTACCAACGCGTAGTGGTATGTCATCTTTCATCACACTTTCAATCATGTAATTATTATTATTAATTATTAATTATTATTATTAATACATTTTCTTTATATCTAGTTTAGAACCATAATTTTGATCATTGGACATTACCTGTAATAATATTTTTATATATTTATTTCTTGTATCATCTGGCGATGTCAATAATAATAACTAACTAACTAACTAACTACATAAACTAGATGTTTACTTATTTTTTGGATGTGTATTCGGACAAAATTTGCATCAGCCTCAAAAAAAGTTGCAGAAAATACAGGATATGTTTCACAATTCTTTTCCTGACCCCCCCCCCGTGTTTATCGCCAGAAATTTGATTTTCGTCGCCATTATGAAAATACGCATGTTGTTTAAAAATGTTAGCGCGCGCGGACTAGCCCTGGATCACTAACATTTCATTCAATGTGAATAATAGTGAAAATAGCAAATGAAAGTTTTGATTGACTGTTTACATTTGAATCTTTTTTATTTTTTTGAAATTTCTTATGTTTCTTATCGTGTTTAGTTGAGATCGAATAACACAACACAATGGCGTTCACTTTTGGATCCAGTGCTGCTACAACCCCAGCATTTGGAGCCCCTAAAACAACACAAACAGCATCTATTTTTGGTGGAGGTGGATTTGGGGCAGCAACTGCTACCACATCAGCTACTCCAGCCTTTGGTGGATTTGGTGCAAAGCCAGCAGCTACCTCGACAACAGGATTTGGTGGTTTTGGTGGGTTTGGTGCAAAAACTACAGCTGCAACAGGATTTTCATTTGGATCTACTGCTACCACTGCTGCATCTGGTGGTCTATTTTCTGGATTAGGTACTCAATCTACATCTTTATTTGGTGGTGCTGCTAAAACCACTGGGTTAACAGGTTTTGGATTTGGATCAACAACAACAACAGCATCCACTGGTTTCGGGGGTGCATCTACTCTTTTTTCTTCGCAACAGCAAACACAACAAGCTGCTGCCGCTGCTGCTCCTGTTAATCCTCTTGCCACAATGACAAGTGCATTAACCATGCCAACATTATTTGGTGATGAACGAGATGGTATAATAGCGAAGTTAAATCAATTGCAAGCTCTTTGGGGTCACGGAAAAGCATTTTATGCACCTAATGCGCAACCAATATTATTTGCTCCAGAGAATCCATTTTCAAGGTTCAAGTCTATTGGTTACAGTTGTTTGCCAAGTTCTAAAGACAGTGAAGGATTTGTCTCATTAGACTTTAAGCATAAAGAATCTTATGTCAAAGAAAATCAAACACAGCTTGTTGAAGAACTTCATAAAGTATTGGGAAGCAAGCCAACACATTCTGTGTGTGTTGATGGCGTTCGAAATCTACCTGGTGATAAATCAGAAGTGATAATATATGTTGTAGAAAGACAAGCAAATGGTGCTTCAAGACGAATTCTAGCCACTGAATTATACGCATTTTTAAATCAAGAAGCTAATAAGACTAAATTGAAAGCACTTGGAGTTGAAAATATGATTGCAAAAACTGCATTGACTGAATCACAGCTAAGCCAATTTTTAGATTCTCCCCCACTTGGAATTGATGCAATTCTATGGGAGCAAGCAAAGAAAGATAACCCTGATCAAAAGAGATTGATTCCCGTTCCAATGATGGGCTTTACAGAGTTGCTTAATCGCCTTCAACATCAACAATACCAGAGTACACAGCACAAAAGGAGGCTTGATCTGGTATCTGATGAGATAGGAAAACTCCAAGCCTCTCATTCTACAACTGTAGCAAAAATTGCTCAGTATAAACGTAAACATTTAGAATTAGGACATCGTGTATTAGGAGTAATGATAAATCTAGAGACAATACGCAAAGTTGGTTATGCAATTGAACCAGAAGAAGAACAATTAAGAATACAACTTGAATCCATACAAAGTGAATTGAATGCACCAATGCAATTCAAAGGACGATTAAAGGAATTATTGTCTCAGATACATCTACAATCACAGATAAATACAGGCCAAAACAATGTAAATTACTTATTAGATGATCATTTTAAAATGGAAATTAAACACCATTTAGCTCAACAACAAAATGGGTTACTTCAACTCATATCTATTATCAAAGAGGACATGGAAGACTTAAAAATTATTCAAAATGGTATTGTTGACTCAATGCATCAACCAAGACGATAAATGATTGCAATAATTTATTTGCAAAAAGATTCAATGTATTCATATTATTTTTAATAATTACCTGTATGGTGATACTTGCATGATTTCTTGAAATTCCTTGAAAAACATACTTAATGAGCAGAAAGTTTTGTGTGGAGAATGTTTTGTTTTTTCAGATTGACAAAAATTAACTACAATTTTTCCAGTTAAACGCAAAAGTTTTTTTTTGAACAAAATATATTAAATTCCCTCTCGCAAAATAACAGATCCAACCATTTTTCATATTTTTTCATTCTATGATCAATGTTGACTAAAAAGTAAAACCATGAGATAAAAAAGCAGTGTCAATCGGAAAGTGCAGAATTTTGTATCAGAATATGCAATATCAGCCAAAACTCGAAAAAGTGAACAAAAACCTTATATTTGGGCCAATTTGGGCCCATTTGGTCCAATAATAGGCCAGAAAAGTTTGTTTTCAAATATCGGGTTTTTCACTTTCATTGGTTTATAGATGGCTAATTTAATGCTAAAAATCTAAAAAAAAGTAATGATTGGAAGTATGAGAGCTTTTGTTATAGATGGACTGACAGACGAGGCTGTTTCATCTTTTCATAGGACCCATTGTTTTTAAGGCGGTTCCAAATGAATATAAGACGAAAAAAAAATTATACAAATTCATCCTTGTGCGGGATTTCTTAAAATTAGGCAAAAACTGTGATTTTTCATATTCTACAGAAAAATTGTCCTTTAATGGGTATCTTTTAATTCTAATTTTATTCTGCATCATTCAGCAAAAACCACATGTCTGGGAAAAATTTGTTTCTCGAGTTAGGGGGTCAATGAGAATTTCCTTAAATTTAGGACCAAGCAAGCTTTGAACTTTCTCGTGTTTGAATCATTAGTTTTGTCTGATATTCCATTTGTCTTTTTGTGTTCTTTCCCCAAATCCAACCATTCAGAACCCTTTATTAAGGCCAGTCGTGAGTGAAATCATTTTTCAAGATACGCAGAAATAGAACCAGATTTGGGCACAAAGTTAAAGAACAATGGGAGAAAGAAATCGACAAAGCTAGATTTTGTGCGAGAAATCTGGTTCTTGGGAAAAAATGGCCTTAGTGCCAAAATTTGTTAAAAATGTAATGTTTTATATTTTCATGGTGGCCTCAGTTCTGAATGTGATTGGTGTGGAAAGTCCTGAATTGTGTTGGAAATCAGTGATTTTCCAAACAATGTCCTAAAATGTCCTTATTTAAAGTATGTTTAGTTCATAACATTTCTCAGGGATTCGATTGGTTGAGTATCTTTTTTTCAAAATGTTGTCAAGATTTTCATATTTTTCAACTTTTTCTTACTATTTTTGCTCATTTTGCTCATTTTGCATAAATTTTTTTGATTTTTTCCTGATAATTGACACTACAAGCATACGTGACAGAAATATAGTACCCTCCACACCCTACCTGGAGATAATTTAATATTTTTCAAAAATACGCAAGTCCAGTTCTTGTTTTTTCTGAAAGTTTAACATCAGAAATCGTCTTAGGGATGCTGAAATATAAAATTACCATATATAACCTTTAAAAAATTCTTTATTAACTGATGAAACTTATCAGGTTAGTAAAAATACATTGTAGCTAGATAACAGAAAGTATGTAGAATTAAACTAAACATATTTTGATAAGAATTTTCACGTTGAAGGCTAAAAATCGCTGAAATTTATGGAAAGTTGACATTTCAAGGGGGGTAAAAAATGCTTAATTAATCGAAACTTGTAAATAAAAAGGAATTAACCGATTAAACTTTCCATAAGTGTTAAAATACCTTAAATCTTTGTAATTTACTGTATATATCGAATCGTCCAGCTAATTTTGCACTCATTTTCGACGTTTAAAGCTTAAAATAATGTTTAATTTTCAGAAAATTGAGATTTCACCGGGTTCAAAATCACAAAATCATCGATTTCAAGAAGAATATAGAAAATTAGACATTGAAACTTTCCAGTTGTGTAAAAATACCTAATATCTTTGTAATATATAGCATATACCGGACTCTTAAGTTCATTTTGTACTCATTTTTGATGTTTAAAGCTAAAAATAAAGTTGAAATATTTAGAAAATGGACATTTCAACGGGTTCAAAATCACAAAGTCATCCATTACAAGAAAAATATAGAAAATTAGACATTAAAACTTTCCAGTTGTGTAAAAATACCTAATACCTATTTAATGAACAATATATATTGGACTATTTAGTTCATTTTGTACCCATATTAATTGCCAAATGTTAAAATTATTGTTGAAATATTTAGAGAATGGACATTTCACTGGGTTCAAAATATGGTTATTTAGGTCCCAGATCCCCTAATTTTTAGAATTTCTATTTTTTTTTTCATTTCAGTGAAAAGATCTTTTTAAGACGCTTCTAATGAGCTCTCAACCGTATTCATACGATAATTTTATGAAGAGATATGATCTAAAATAGGTTTTTAGACCTTTATGCCAAAATATGTTTTTTTAGGTCCCAGATCCCCAAATTTTTAGAATTTCTATTTTTTTTTCCTTTAAGTGAAAAGATCTTTTTAAGACGCTTCTAACGAGCCTTCAACCGTACTCATACGATAATATCATGAAGAGATATGCTCTAAAATAGGTTTTTAGACCTATATGCCAAATATGGTTATCTAGGTCCCAGATCCCCAAATTTTGAAAAAAATTATTTTTTATCATTTCAATAAAAAGATCTTTTTAAGACGCTTCCAACGAGCCCTCAACCGTTGTCATAGTACAATTCTACGCCAAGATATACTTAGTTAATGTTATTCGGTCCAATATTCATAATTCTGGTCTGCAAATTAGATTTTTGGTATCCAATAATAAAAAAACACCATTTTGGAATTTGTCACCATATTGCATTTTGACTTCTTTTCCGGTTGTTGCAGCTGAAAGTAAGGACTTTTGAAAATTGAAAATTTAACATCTACTTTGACGTTTTTCGATATCTATATATCTAACCTA
>JAUKPT010000147.1:0-25840 GCA_032273505.1 Nanomia bijuga | reverse complement strand
TTTTATAAAAAAAATTAAGAAAAAATAATAATTAGCGCGTTTTTTCTGAACAGTTTCAAACCTGTTTGTAAGGTATCATGCTACCTTAAACAATTTCAAAGTCAATATTGGTGGTGAAAGGAAGTTATACGCTTCTTATCTCATTCATTGGGAAGGCATTTGGATGTTAATTCACTCCAAAAGAGGTTAAATATCCCTCATTCGAAATAAAAACACAGATTTGGTCGCAAGTTGGTCGTGAAAATGAACCATTTGGGGGATCTGGCTTTAGCTACTCCTGTTTGCTATCTTGAGCAGCTGAATGATGGTTATGGTGAAATCGCTTGCTGTGATCTCTGTGTATACCGTTGAAACAAGATGGAGATTTTGTCCACTGCTTCCTCCCTGCTGACGTAGATGATGATGATAAGCCACTTCCCTTGTCAAGTCTCATCCATTATGAGTCCAGTGTTGTTCCTGAAAGGATACAACCTGGATTCACCATTATCATAATAAAGATGAAGTATGTGGATTATGTCAGTGTACCATCTGGTCATAATCTCAAAGAAGGTGATCAGTTGATTATAAGAGTTATGATATCATAGCAATTTCTGATGATGATGCATCAACCACACTGGCCAACAGCAGAAACATCATTAGTGGATTGTGACTTTGAAAATGGTTGTACCAGACAGAAGCTCCAATTTCAAAAAAAAACCATGGTCGCTGGTAAAAATTTTGGTCATATCATGTGATCACTTACGACCACACCATAGAGTTCAGGTTGTATTTAAACCAAACTCAGGCAATGATGCCAATGATCATGGAGTTGTTGAAACATCATTTAATAACATGATTTTTAACGCAACTGGAATTCTAACACAAAAAAGTGCAAAAAGTGCCTAGACTCATTTTATAAAAACGGTTTTCTTTAAAACCACACATCAAAAAAAACATTACTTGGCATTTCTCTAATGATCATACCACTGAATAATCAGTTCAACCCCATAACATTTTTATATCCAAGACATATCTGTTTAAAATGAATATTGAGTTTTAACCTTTCCTCAGAAAGTCGTTTCTATGTGTGTTAATCAGAAGAGGGATGGTAAATATACCCCCCCCCCTTCAACATTATCTTTATTACCAAGCTATCTATCACTTTTCATAAAAAATTATTTGGCATGCATCTCGAGACATCCCTTACAAATGTTACTGTGAAGAGTTTGTTCAAAAATTTTAATTACTTTCCTTGATAATTGCCGTTTTCACTTACTACAGTAAATAAATATTCTCTTAATTCTCTTAAAAAAAATAAATAAATACACTTTATCATCTTAAAAAAAAGCCTCTCTAACAATGTGTAAACTCAGCTGCTCATTTGAAATATTTTTCAAAGTTTTTCTTTTAACAATACCTTTTATTCTTTATCTGACTAAAGGAGAAACATCTCTCATTCATTTTCATCTCGAAGTTCTAAGAAAATATCAAAAAACTATTATCTCCACAACTACAAGGAATTTTTCTAAACAAGTTGGCATGAGGGTATGAGGAGCAATTTTAGTCATATCATTTTCTACCAGTATTTATCACCAACAGATTTGATACAAACGTCGATATGTACAGGGGGTGGTAGTTTTACCACCCCTCTTACCGACAAAGGGTTAACTCAGGGATAGGACATCATTTTGACTTGGCAAATCTAATTCCACTGAATACCATCATTACCAGCATAAGGTAACACCAGAGCCATCTGAACAACCTTCCCTTCTTCCCTCAGACTCAACCTTTTTTCTTTCTTTTCACAGTCCAATTGATGAACAATATACTGTAGTAGGGTAAAAGATAAATTGATTTCATTTTCCATTGATTTGGGAAAGAACTACCAGAATTAAAAATATGAGAAATGTTTTGTTTGAAAATATTTATTTTTTCTGTCATTGGTCATTTCCATTACAGTGGACAAAAATTCTGCTAACAAACTTCTTTAATATATATTGGAATATTGTATCTAGTATATATAGAAGGTACCTACAAGGTTCAAAATACCAGAGGGTTTGAAGTCAAAAAGGTTACAAGGGTCTATAACGGTAACAAATGGGTCAAAAAGTTTCAGAAAATGGATCATAAAAGGATTCATTATCAAATTATATTAATAGCTCTATAAGATGGTCAAAATTTGTTAAAAAGGGTCAAAAAACAAATATGGGTCCATTCACATATAAAATGTATACATGTATAGGGGAGGGGGTCCATCAAAAGCGTACGTCAGTATATAAGTACAAAAATTGAAGGCGTAAATTTGCATACAAGAGGAAGAGGGTCTGATTTTAGTCGATTGAATGTGTACGTACTATATGAAACAGTACATAAGTACGAAAATTTTGAAGGCGTAAATTTGCATACAAGAGGGAGGGGGTCTGATTTTAGTCGATTTGATGTGTACGCACTATATGAATGACCCAAGTGATCCAAAAAGGGATCATAAAAAGATTCGTTATCAAATTATGATAATGGCTCTATAACATGTTCAAAATGAGTTAAAAAGGGGCAAAATGTGTCAAAATCATTAAAGGGGTCCATAAAGGATTACAATAATAGATAAATAAAATGTTATCAATACAATTCGTCTTCACTGTCTAAAAAGTCTAATTCTAAATGCTCTGGATGAAATCTACCGAATTTATTCTTTTTATTGTGCCCTTTAAGATGACAAACTGAACAGGTATTTATCATGATGGGATGAAGGGGTTATCTTTTATGGATAAATTAACTGCTGTAGTCAAAATGATTGAACAACCTGGATAAATCGGTTTTCTTGCAAATTAATGCAATCGAATTCTAACGACTTGATCTGCTTATTCCGATGTACTCTTGCATTGCAGTTAAAATAACCATATTCCCAGCACAAAAGTCCTCCCAAAGATTCAAAAAACAATGTGGTCCCTCAGAATATGGAGATATGGTTTACTATATGAATGCATAACATATCTTGTGATACCATCTTAAAAAAATTGAAAAATTCTTGTACTCTATCCATAATAGGTTGATAACCTTTTGTGTGTCGTTGAGCGAATATCCAACGCAATATCTTGAAACATTTTGCAAAGATTTACTATTAATAGTCTCTCCCTCTATAAAAAAAACTGATAAAAACTTATGTCCCTTTTTACAATCTTCCCCAATCCTTTTCAATTTTTCATTTCCATCATAATGTTTTCTCTTTGAATCTAGGAAACTGCTATACTGGAGACTTAAATAGCTACAGTCTTAGCTACTGCTTTTGAACGCAGCAGGAATCAAATCTTGCTGATTTCTTCTAATAATTATGCTCTGTAAAAATTCCCATAGATACCGATGATGGGCTAAAATCAAATGTAAGCCACAGTGGTAGGAGCGATTTTGTTAAAATGAAGTGAATTTTGGAGTGGCGTGGTCAGGGTTATGTCCAAGAATTTTTTCCATAAACTTTCATTTCCTTCATGGTCATCTTCTCACCGTCAGTACTTTCTACATCACCCATTTTGATATGTTTTTTTTGCAAAATAAGCAGCCATACATGGATGTGCAAGAGCATCTTCCAAGTAAATCCTTAAGAAAACTTAGGTCTGCACAAAGAAAAGAAATTACACCACTGCAAAGAATCCACTTTTTTAGTATTTTCTCATTTTCCTCATTTTAACACACTACAAACAGATTAAAAGTTGATAAGTAAAAGATACAAGAGAATTATAACATCAATTTGAAGTAATCTATAGTTTTAGACATCCCTCCCCCCTTCCTAAACTAACCCCCCCTTCTTGAAATCCCCTTCTTGGAATCCCCTGCCTTCCTACTTCAAAAAAGGGGGGGGTGCCCACTATGATAGCAGACTAGTGCATATAAGACAAGGAAACATCAAGATCAGGATATAAAAGACTTAAGTAAGCCTTCTAATAGTCTAACATGCCCTGCTAGATATCAATATCAAAATCAAAATATGCAATATCAGCCAAAGAGAATGATTCAAACTTGAGAAAGTGAATAAAAACCTCAATTTTGGGCAATTTTGGGCCCAATTAGCCCAATTTTGAGAAGGAAATTTTGTTTTTGAAAAATCGGGACTTGGCACTTTCAATGATTTATAGAAGGCTAATTTGATGGAAGGGTGGATTCAATAACAGTGTTAGCCATAAGCAAAAACTGGCAAAAGAATTAGATGTAACAATAAATTAGATGTAAATAAACTTTTCGAAAGAGGTTTTACAACTGCCATAGTTATTAATAATCAATATAAAAAATATAGTTTATTATTGATAAAGGTCATCTCTATAATGATATCCAAGAGCACGTGCCTTAAATAATGAATTCTCGATCTGATGAGTTGCATCCTTAGCAACTGCATAGGCTATTTGTTGTGTCTGAAATTTTATTTCAGCCAACGACCCAGCAAGCCTTCCTGGTAAATAATCAAGTCCATCAATTCTACCAAACTTTTTGTAGTGAGAAATAATTTGAGATCTTGTTACATCTTTTAAAGGTCCTTCGATGATAATACTTCTACCTTTATTTTTCCTTGTATGTTCTGTACTTAAGCATTTTGTTATTAATAGTGGCAAACCATCAATTTGATGACGCAAGGTCAGTATATCATCCAATTTCTCTCTTAACACCATCACTGCTCCATGTGAAGAAGTTGACAAATAACTTTCAGTGAAGCACAAATTAATTATCTCAACTTTGCCATGTTTGCGAAAATACTCATGAAGTTGTTGAACATTAATATTTTGAGTTAAATTTGAGATCATATATGAGCGTTCCTTAATTGGAACACTTCGACCTTTGATATATAAATAATTATTAGGACCAATCTTGATTTTCTTAGCTTTTAATGCTTTTGCACAGCTTTCTTCACTATAAAATTTTATGAAAGCATGTTTATATTTATTGTTGGCTACAGTTGATTTTGGTATATCCACAACCATTACATCTCCAAATTGTGCAAAAATATCCCTGAGATAGTCATGATCACATTTGAAGTCCCGACCATTAATAAAAATGTCTGTCTTAACATTTCCTCTTTTTTCTTCTCTTTCAACGATTTTACTATAAGGTTTGTGAAAAGAAGAATATGATGATGCAGGAATAAACTTTTTTAAACATGTATTCTGGGTAGTTTGATTTGACAGAGATACTTGAGATATTGATAGCAATCCACGCAAGAAACATTTTTGATGATGATTCTCTCGAAAGAATGTTCTAAGAAACTTTTGAGATGAATTCATATTCTATAAATGAAGTAATAAACATCAATAAGCTAGCAAATACATAATATATAAAATTGCTATTGCAATGAAGACAGTGTAATGTTATTTTTTGATTGTTTTTTGTAACTTTTGTAATGTTTTTATACAATTAATGATTGCTCTCAGCATAAGGGCATGAAACAATTTGTTTTGTTTAAAAACTGTTGTTTTTCCTGAATTATAAATATATCTTTAATGTTTACGATCCTAATTTAATTTTTAATATTTTTCTTTTAGAATATAAAAGAATCTTAGAATAAGGTGGGACCACCTACAGAAATATAGATTAAACTGTGTCAATTGATTTATTCCCTCATTATATATATATATATATACCTGCAACTGGGGAGGCGTATCATCATAAAAGATTTGTTCAGCTTTTTTTTAGAGATATTTGTTTCAGGGTTGCTTGAGCATGCTGTGAACCTTTCTACTAAAAACAAACACTTTAGCAAATTAAACAAGCAAACTGGAAGTGGATCCGCCAAAGGAAAAAGAAAATGGTGATAAGCAAGAAGGTTCAAATATCACAAGTTGATATTATATACTCAAAGGTCATAAGGTCATAAGGTCAGTGGGTCATATGATCATGCAGGTAAGCTGATAAGCTCAAAAACACATAAGTTAAATATTGGAAAATCTTGAGACTTGATATAATCACCAAAAAACAATTTAAGGGCTCAATGAGGCCCAATTTTGGAGAATAAAACACATTATGAGCGAAAAAACCATTTTCTTGTTAAATATCATAATATTGTATCATAATATGCTAAAACTAATGATTCAAACTCGAGAAAGTGACCAAAAAGCTAAAATTTGGGCCAAAAAAAAACCTTTTAAAAATCCTCCTTGTCAATGCTTTATCTTTAAAAAGTTGCCATTTAGGCAATCTTAGGCCTAATTTGTACATTCGCATTAATATTGCATCGAATTAAATTACTCAAATTTAAGAAACTATGTCTCTATTTTATGCAGTATAAATTCAATGTCTGAATCAACTTAACAATTTAATTTGAATTACAACCAAATTATGTGGTTGACCCAACCGAATTATTCTATCAGAATTCGGTTTGGATTCAGACGTCGCATTTTCATCGCATAACAACTGCATTATTGGCGGATTATCTCATTTTCGCATAAATTATGACGTATCCCAGAATAATAAAAAAAAAATGTGTGCTATTCTTAACATCAGACTAATGAAATCGAATGATTTACACTGAAGAATTTTCTTTTTTCAAAACAAAATTGATGAAATTTTTTATTTTTGCAGTATGAAAACTCTGTTTAAAACGTTCAATTGAGTATGTGCTTCAAACATGATTCCATTAGTTGCCATTGTCTCTTGCAAATCTTCTACAAGATCGCATCATATTTTTTGACTCACAAGCTCTACTCTTAGTTTAAGTAGCTAAATTCTGTTTAGACTTCAAGTAATTACGTCCAAAATTAAGAAAAAGCTAACCACCATTGAACAAATTATAATTTAGACAAATAATGGAACTGTCATATGAAAATGTTAGATATTTGTAGTTAAGATCTTGTAAAAGTCAAGGTAAAAAGTAAAAAGAATAGTAAATTATTAATCAAAAATTCGGCAGACAAAATTGCTGAAAATTTGGCTTGGTGCTGAAAATTTTGGCTGGCGAAAAATTTTGTCCAACGAAAATTTTGTCCAGGCATTGACTAAATTTATGCCAAAATGAATCAATTTTGAAGAGAAATCATTTTTCAGCTGTATGACCAGCAGTACCATTTAGAAATCATTATTGGCTATTATGATATGTAAAATTAGGAAAATCTTATGATTCTAAAAACCCTTAAATATTGCCCAAACTGGGACCATTTTGCCCAAATTTGGACACCTAACATTTGTTTCAGCACTTATAACCACTAACACCCACCAGTTTCATATCACTACTAACTATCATGATACAAAATTAGAAAAATCTAATGATTTAAACTGGAGAAAATGGCCAAAAAACCTACAAATCGGGCTTCAACACTTTTTGTCTTACAAAAGGCAAGCTTGATGCAAAAAATCTAAGAATTTTAATGATTGGTTACCGAGAAAAACTGATAACAGAGAAAGACAGACAGAAGAACAAGGAAGGACAGAATTGGTTAAATTTTTATAGGACCGATGTTGGTGGGTTCAAAAACATACACATTAATGGACTACTTTATCTGTAAAATATGAAAAACATTTTTCACCAAAGATTTATTGCAGGAAATTTATTTTGGAAAGATCTCATGACTACTTTTTAAGAAAAATCCCGAACAGACAGACACACACACATCTATATTTAAAGAATTCTCACCAAACAATGCCCAAGAGGCTAAACGAATTTAGTATTATAAGGAAGTATAGCTCAGCTCATGTTATTCAAAAGGAAGGGAAAAGAATTGGGACAGCCTGATTGATGGACAAGGATGAACTTATTGGACTAACATCCATGGGTCCAATAAACAACCATGGCAAATAATGGTTGGGCCTATAAAAAATAAATTCTGAAAGAAATCTGATGTACAAGTAAGCTGGAAGCACACAATCTTTACAAGTTCTATCAATCTGTTTTGTACATTATCATCATTAAAGAAGGGTCATGCCTAGAGAGAGAAAAAACAAGCTAAAGAGAAGAGCCACAAAATTCTAATAATTCATATAAAAATGGAATAATCGCACGGGAAAAAAGTAAAAATAATCAAGACTAGTTGTAAGAGCTTTTTATTTTCTATATTCTTTTTAAAAAATATTTAACAATGAAATTTAACTTTTTCTTTTAAAGTTCTCTAAATTTCTTTACAGTCTACTGTTAGAAAAGAAGAGGTACATATTACTTTTAACGCAGCAAATTAAGAATTGTGTAGGGATTTTCTGTTTATTTCATTATCAAAACCAAGCAGACGTTGAAGTAACAATAATTCTTTTGTTAAAGTAGAAGTTAAGAAGATAGCAATTATGTACTATGCACTGTATGTCTCAAATTGGTAACAATATACTGTCTTTACTTAAAAAAGAAAGTTGTGTAAAAAATAAAAGATAAAAATAACACACCAATATCAACTATTTAATGTAAAATATATGACGTCAAGAAATACCAATTCTAGACAGACATAATGCAGAGTTCCTTAACAAGATAGGATTAATATTTACATAATATATTACAAACTGTTTTTGTTTCTGAAAAAGGTAATCTACCGATCCCCAACTCAGCATCTTCTTCATTCACTAAATCAGCATCTTCATCAGCAATATCTAGAATATCGGTTGATAAAAGCGTAGATAACATTGGTGAGAGAATACCAACACTAGATAGATCAAATTTATTTACAGGTTGGATTTTAGTATCCAGCATAGCTTGTTTCTTCATCGTTACTTGACAAAGTGAAGTCAACCCAAGGGAAACAATTCTTCTTTGTTGCAGTCTGTTACATTTAATTGCATGGTGTCCTAATGAAGAAAAAAGTCGGGCTCCACGAAATGCAGACATCCTCTTGATTTTACTTTGTGATCAACTGAATCAAAAAGTAGAGAATATACCAGAAAATATACCAGGCTGTAAAAAAAAAGTTCCATAGATGAAGAAGGCACAAAACAGAAACTATAGTTCTCCCAAAAGCAGGGCAGAAAAAAACATGACCACCACCAATTGGTAACCAGATACTAACCTAAATTAGGTCATCTAGAAAAATATGGGTACCCACCCCCAATTTTAATACTGGGTAAAAAGGATAAATTATGTCTCAGTCAGATAACACAGCATAAATTATATGTCATTTTTTACATTTCGATTACAAATGATACTAATGACTTCTAATGACTACTAATGACATAAATAGTAAAACAACAAAATAAATATAGCAGAATATGAACAAATCTTTTCTAACAATAAATAACTAGATAGGTATACATATTCCAGATAACTTAACCAACAGCCCTGTAATGTAACACAATGGTGAAACAATATCTAATCAACACCAAGTTATTGTACTTGTAGATATTCTGGCAGAAGATCAATTGTATGTTTTCAGAAACATAAACATAAACATTACAATGGAATGAATTCTCTACAGAATTCTCTACAGAAAAGGATTTCAAAATACGTTTTAAATCTTATAGCATAGAATAAACCCTGCCATTGTTATGATTTGCACTCAGAATAGCTCAGAGTAGTAGCATTTTGAAACTTATTGATTGATGTTAGGTTTTCATTATCTATCTAGTTATTTATTGTTTAAAAACAATTTTTCCCTTATTAATCATAATAAGCAGTTTAAATTAGTACCCTGGTACAAATTCGATTCTACCAATTACAACATGAATTGCTTGACAGATTCAGCTAGGAATAGTATTGGTAATTTTTTATGATTGAAATCATTAAATTATATTCGATTGACAAATGATTAAATAAATAAGTATGCCAGCCATAAAATAAATAAATCTACAAGAGAAGACAAATTACCACTGTAAATGTTCTACAGTTAATCATGGTAGTTTCTAATATCCGTGTTAATGGTTAATGGTTAATGGTTTGCACTTACGTGCTTGTCGAGGCAATAGCTTAAGTCCCACCTAGTGTTTCATCAGCAACCAATTGACTACCCAATGGCAAGGGTCGACCCGTCAGCATTGCCTAAGAGGGAAAATACTAATTTTCGAATTTCAATGAAACAGGACAAATGAGAAGTTCATTTATATTGAAAGCTAAAAGCAAGCATATTGTATCTAAAATTAAAAAAAATGGAGAAAAACATATCACACCTAAGTATAGTCAATAACTGCAAAAAGGCTTTGGTTACCTTGTTTAGTTGTAGCTATCTTTTATAACTTTTTTGGTACAATAATAAGAACATGTTCAAAAATATGATGACATATTTGTAACATTTGTTAACTGACCAAAAATATTCAGAACAAACAACCTTTAGTGAACTTAAAAGTTCTTCAAGGCAGTTCAGAACTTTAACAAGGTCAGAAAATGTATTTTTTCAGAAATGACTTTTGGTAACAAATAATCAACCTTAATCATATTTTACATGGCCTAGTTGATGGAGCATATCTCTATGAGAAGATATGGTATGTTTTGTAACCCCTAGTTGAGCCAAAATATAATGGGTTTTGATGCATTTAGGGCTTGACTTGGGGTAACAAAACATATTGTAACTTCCTGACAAATGAAGCTACAACAAAAATAAATACAATTTTGAAATCACCTAAGATAGTTATTTCTAACGACATATTTTAAACGTTTTTTCAGAAAAAAGTGGTTTTTTTTTTTTCTTCTTCAATTTTCAAGTGCAATTCTTCTTCATTGACTTTAAAATTACATATCATAATATTTCATTTTGTTTTTTGTTTTTGTTTTTTCTTGTGTTGATCGTCATTGATGACATCAGTGCAGTGTTTTCATTGTATTGATTTATTGGTATTTCAGGCCGCAGCACAGGCTTTGGGCCAACAAAGCAATAGATCAATAAAATGAAGCCTGACAAGCCAACAGCAGAATGAAATATAAAAATTTGATGCCTGCTTAAAAACCAACGTGTAACACTTGGCTACCCAGCAAAGTAGTATTAATCTGGTTTGTTTGTCTTATTTCTCATACTATTTCACCATTTTTGACTTCTTTCTACCTTCTTACCATTTTACTTTTGTCAATCATCTCTCATTATATCAATTTTCAAGATTGGGTCATTATTTTAACCTCAATTATTCAAAATTTTACTTTTTTGAGTTGTTAACAAGAACAAAATTTAAGCATGGGTTAACATAAAACTTTGGATCATGAGTATTACAACTTCGAAATTTATAAAACATGAGATAACAATAAAATTTGCTACCTCCTAGTTATATCAACTTTAAATGATCTTCAAAATAATTGAACACTTTTATAGAGAATTCTTTATTACATGAGATTTCAGTTGAGCACTCACATTCATAAATAAAGTACAATCAAAAAGGCATAACATGAATCCGACTGTTCACAATACTAGCCTAACAACCACAAACTACTTAGGAAAGCAAATATGGTTTCAAAGACATCAAAAAGTCAACACAGAATTGAAAAAAATGAATATCTAAGATACAAACAGATACAAGTTCATAAAAATATAAAATTTACAGTTCTCATTAAATGTATAAGAATCGTTTTTTCTGTATCGCTACAAAACATAAAAGCAATAATTGATATGGATGCAGTGGTCAAAAACATGCCGTATTCATTTCACTATTTTTGTATATTGATGCTGCATGGTTGGAAAGGATAGACTAACAATCCCAGCTTCTGCATCCTCTTGTGTCGCTAATTCGGAATCTGGCTCTTCAATTGATAAAGCGTCAGTTGAGAACAGTGTTGCTAAAGTAGTAGAAAGAACACCACCACTTGACAAATCAAATTTATTTACAGGTAAAGCACTTGTGTCAAGAAGTGAACGTTTCTTCATTGTAACTTGACATAATGATGTTAGTCCAAGTGAAACAATTCTTCTCTGAGATAAACGATTCGCTCTCAAACTGTGTAGTGCAACTGTGGTTAGGAGACGTGCCCCACGGAATGCTGACATTTTTCAAAGTTAACTTCTATAAAATATTAAGCAAATATAATAAGTAAATGTTCTGAAAAGACTTCATAAAAAAATTAAAAAATTAAAAAAACATTTTTATTCAATACAAAAGTCGCATCAAAGTGATTAATCCCTTTTAACAATTCAACCAAAAATTCAGATGTTCAAAAGGGTTCCATTTTAGTGCTTAAATTTTCGAAGGTTTAACTTTCCTATAAAATATCACCACTTTTATATTAAATTGTTTCTTTACTTCATTTAAGATAACTTTATGTTTGGAAAAACATTATTGCAATGAATTTGCTTCTCAATCTAGTTTTCTTAATCTAGCTTTTCGTTAACGTCAAGTTGTTAAAAAATTGTTCATGTCCAACATAAGTTCCACATGTAATTATACATGGGAGCATGCAGTTGGTCCGCAGAACCCAAGACAGTTAGTACCTAGTGGTCCCCTATGGAAAAATCAATACACTGCTGTTAGTTCATTTGTGACAAACTGCAGCATAACTGGAAAAACTGGAAAATTGGATGACTGTTGCTGAGTGGACAGCAAAATTTTTCAACATTATTCAACAAAAATTGGCAAAATTCAATAAATGTAACATGATTCAACAAAATTTGCTAAATTCAGCAATTTTCTAGATAATTCAAGTTAAGCCATCAGAAGTCATTGCATAGCGTTTTACTTCCTCTCTGTCATTTTCTTAATTAATGAAGTGCCCCCCTCCACAGCTTGTGACAATTTTGTTATCTAAATTTTCCTTGTCTGAAATATTTACGTGACTTTTTTGTGCATTTGAACTAAATGAACATTGTGCATTGAACTAAATGATAAATCAGTTTTGTGAGTATAAGGCCTTGATAAACTAAACTCAGCCCTAGAAATTCTTGTTAACGGTGCCTTGCTGGACCAAGGAGTGTATTACATCTCAGTATGCTGAATATGTATAAATAAGTGGGGTACTAAATACCATTTTATCATATTTTTTTTCAAAATTTTCAAAATTTTCTTATTTTCTAATTTTTTCAAAAAATATTTTAAATTTCTTTCTTACTATTTTTGCTCATTTTGCATGAAATATTTTGAATTTTTTGTGGAATATTAAAAAAAAAAAGGGAAAAAAGCCACTTTTTGGGGGTAAACAGTGCCACCCCAAGTGGTTACTACAAGCATATGTGCCGGAAATGTAGTACCATCCCCCTCTAGTTGGACATATAACCCTGTCCTGGCCGAGAAGTATCCAACTAGCACATTTGTTAAACATGACTTTTTAATTGGTCAAATTTATTAAACCTAATTGGCGTACATATTCATATGATTTTCGAGACAAAGGATGGCAAGATAGCAAAATTATAAACTGTTACATTTTTTAAATAATCAATTTATTATGTAACTTTCAAACAATTAAGGTCGTCCGTGAGCTACACAATATAATATTTTGCTGATTAAAAAACTTGTCATCACATCCTTATAGTTTAACTGCTCTTTTAAGACGACCAAACAAGAAAATGATAGCCATAATAATTGTATTCATTAATGTAGAATTACATTTAAATGATTATCTTTCTCGAAATTATAGTTGTGCCATAGGAACAGCTTCAATCACTACAAAAAATAGGCTTGAAATACCCCAAATTTTTGAAAGAAAGGTCCAAAAAATTTTCATTATCGAATGTAAGACCAAATGGTTATTTCTACGGCGAGATATTAATAAAAAGAGCCAAATTAAGCAGTTATATATAAACGAAGCTCACAGACAACCTTAAACAGCAAATGTACCCATAATTCGAAGATAGTCCCTTAATAAATGAGCTCTAAAAAGAGTCAAGTCATAATTATCTTCATGAAGGTATGCCAGTACACAGGAAATAAAGTGATAACAAAGGAATGTTTCAAAATTCAAACATCAGTATCAGAAGCTATAGAAATTGTTAGTTTGGTATATTTTTTAACATATTTAGCCTCAAATGCTTATATAAACTTTGTCTATAAAAGAATAGTGTATGCTAAAATTATTTATGTTAAATGCTCTCCATTTGAATTGTTAAATGACTTTTACTTTTTAATTGTGCCCAAAATTAAAAACTAAATAAAAAAAACATTGGAAATTTTCTTTGTTACAGTAACCAGAAGATCAATTTCTCATGACCTAAATCAGGTTTTGTTAACTCATTAAATATATGGCTTGATGGTAGACACTTATCACAGACTCTTCCATTTAGTATAATGCAAGCAAGGAGTAATGCAAAATCGTATACACCTAGTAAAAAAGTAAATAAAATGAGACAGCATTATTTATGCTGCTGATGAATGACAAGACACAGTATTTCTAAAATCGATATTGACAAAAAAATAAAATGACAGAAATTGCCTATCTTTTTTCATGAATTACCTTAGATGAATGAGCTTGAAGAATAATTAATCAAGTGGTTTAATTTTAAAATAAAGAGTTTAAACAAATAGCATAACTGTACATTTTGACTAGCATCAAAATCATTTGATTGTATAATGCATATCTATATAAATTGCACAACGAAACCAGTAATATTTCTTGTCCTTTCTTTTGTTGAGTAAAGTATCACACTATTCAGTCATGCATTTTCATCTAAAAATACGAATCTCAAAAATGTAGGGTGCTTGGTTTTTCTAAGCTTGTCATAAGATGGAGAATATGTAATTCACTTAAAAGCACAAGCACAGTGGGCCAGAATAGGGGGTCAGGGGGAAATAGGGTACAAAGAAACATATGGGGGTATATCGTGGTTAAGGTGTCTATATATGTCTCAGAAAATTATAGCAAGATGAATTTGGGGACAAAACTTGTTTTAAAATGTTCAATTAGGACCCCTCAACTAATATAAGTCCATTTATAAGCTTAAATTGGTATTCAAGCTGATTTCTATGATGATTTTTACCATTTTGTGAAATTACAGGAAATTATTGGACAAAATATTTGTATTTGATACCTAAGAAGAATTTCACAAGATCCACAGAGTTTGAGCGGCCATAAAAATTGAACCATATATGCTAAACACTTCATTTTTTTTTTGATGAATCAGAATTTTATTCTAGATTTCATATTTAACGAGAAATGACACATATGAAGATAGCCAATTTTTCTGTATTTCCCCCTCCTGGCCCACGTTCCAAACAGCTTTTAGTGAAATCTTTTTTAATGCTGTCGACCTGTTTCAAACAGGTTTCAAATAGATGCGTTTCAAACAGCTTTCAGTGAAATCTGTTTCAATGCTGTCGACACGTTTCAAACAGGTTTCAAATAGAAGTTTCAAACAGCGAAACAGGTGAAATCTGTTCCAATGCTGTATGGAAGCTGTTTGAAATCCTTTCGTTTTTTACGAGCTGAAAGGCAAATAATGGAAAAAATTCAATATTTTTGTGACAAATTATAGCCCATTACATTTTAAGTACATGCGATTGTAGCCTAGACTGTCCTTATTTTGTCACTTTTTAGAAAAGAATGTTCTCAATCAATAAGAATTATATAGGGATATATTAAAGGCAATAAAACATAGTCATTGGACTTTTTGCAGTATACAAAGTTGCTAAAAACCACATACTTAGTCCAATTGGAAGTATTTTTTGTTTTCCAGTAGGACTAAGGCGTCTTACCATGTCTGAAATCTGAACTGGATCTGCGGAACGTCCGGATTAAAGCCCAGCACCGGAAGAATTGGCAGGGAATAGTTTAACTAGTGACTGATGCTGCCTATTCTGATAGAGTATTTTAATGTTTAATTTTGCTGTATTGGAGACAGGGCATATATGCATCAATCCCATCAATATTTAAATGTTTTTTAAAAACCTTTATAATAAGTGCTATAATTTGCAATATACAATTAAGGCTGAGTTGGCTAATAGATTTATCACTCACATATTTCGATAAAATGCAAAAAACTTTATTTTGTTTTTATCATAATTTCTCACTTGATAATTGCAATTTCAATTTTTTTATTTAATTCAAATAGATTTGTTGTTTAGAAATCTGATGAAATGATCATAACGAGATTAACGCATTGAGGTAGTTACACTTACATGGTGAAACATGGTGAAACAAGGTAAAATGGGGTGAAACAAAATGGAAATGAGGTGAAACGAAGTGAAACAGGGTAAAACTAGGTGAAACGATAAGTTAAAATTCTCGAGCAACTGTCAGTTATGGCAGCATATGTTATCTATCTATTATCTATTTTATGTTTTAACTAATATTTCCAGCATATTATTGATAGCTCTGATAATTATTTTGTTGTACACTGTCCATGCACACATTCAATGCAGGATAAAACATCCTGTGTCACACTATTTATGGCACTCTCCCACACACCACACACATGCATGCATGCATGCAGTCACACAAGCAGTGGTCGATAATGTTTTTCAAAACTTTTAACATGTTTTTTGCCATGGCTTGTACATATTGTATGAAATCTTAGATAATCGTATGGTTATAACATATTACAATGGGAAATTTTGCTTTAGATATCTGGATTTTGACAACTTTTTTTCTCTAACAATTGCAATGTTAGTTCAAAATGTTACGATTTTTCATTCATGACATGTTTTGACCATAAATGTGAACCAGTAAACACATTTTTGGGATTTATTTTTTTAAGGTTTAAACAGAATAATGTTAAGCATAGACTCAATTGGTACATGCAATTATTTCTGTGAAATTTGTAGTCCAATTCACATTCGATCAAGATTTTGCTCAATTATTTACCTAGTCATTTGGTGTGCTACCGTCTCAATACTTAATCTAATTTAGTTTGTTTAAGATGATCCCTTAGAGTTAATAAAAAGGCTAGTATCTAGATGGATACCTTGTTATAGATTGTATAGGGACAACTGTTTCAGAAATTGGCCCAAAATAGAGACCACATAAGTCCAAAAATCATTTCTATCAAATAGAGACCAATTTGGCAGTTATGGCTTAGAGCGAGATTTTGTTTTTTAAGGCCAACTTAAAACATAAAAATAAGCCCTTGCCTTACAGACCCCTCACATTAAACATAATACTCCATAATTTATGTTACTAACTTGACAGATACCTTAAGGGATTAATTTTCGTGTGGATTTATTTTCGTGAATGGCATTTTTGAAAATTTTGCGTGGATTAATTTTCGCGAATGAAGGATCATCAAAGACTTACATTTGTTTTTAAATGTCAAATTCGTTGCATTTAAACACCACGTGAGACACGTTAAAAAATATTCGTAATTTCATGTGGATTCATTTTTGCAAATAGAGCATTTCCTGATTTTTCGCTTGGGCTAATTTTCGCGAATGAAGTCCAATTTGTGAAAGTAAATCCACTTGAAAATAAATCCAAGCGAAAATTTATCCACGCGAAAATTAATCCACTTTAGATAGAATAGATAAATAGAAACTTAAGAATTTCTCAGAATTTTCTCTTTAATTATGTGATTTGCTCTTAAATTTTTATTAACTTATCGATCAGGAAACTATAGAGCGAAATTTCAATTTTTTTAACCGCAATGCCACAAAAAAGTGTTTAAAGCTAGTAAAAGCGATTTTCATCCATCTTCTGAAAGAGGAATTACCCTTTTTTGATGGTTCCAAAAGGACATTATGCCTGAAGTTCCAAAACTGTATTACATCAAGGTAGCTTCGATGAGGCATTTAGTGCCACTTAGAACAAAGGTGTGTCAAAAATGTAATTTTTGCACAGTTTCGCACAAACATGTCCATATGTCTTTTAAATACATTCTGCTGCATATCTATTCGATAAAAGTGGATGATTTGGGTACAATTCATAATCTAACTTTCTTCTTCTTATTTGTAACAAAGTAATTTTTCATCCATGAATAAAATAAACTAAAATTAAATCGCTTGGGTGGGTGAAAATGTTGTCGATTTAATCCGATTTAGATACCGGGTGATTAAAAAAGCCCTTATAGCTAAGACTAAAATGGCGAAAAACTCTGCATCAAATTCAAGTTGCCTTAAATGTATGCCTCAAAATGTCATAGGGCGCCTTTTTACTTAGTGCTTCTCAAGAGTCGACGATATAAATAGATGAATATTCTTTAAAAAATAGTCATATGATTGAATTATCTGACTTAAAGTCATTTGAATTGATCTTCAAAAACATGAATGAATTAATCGAATCCGATTATCAAATTCTACCAACAGATTTTTTCACAAATTTAGAATGTACCCAGTTAATTTGTATTCGATATAAGCTTGTCACCATTTTTTGACATTTTTGACATATTTTACGAATAGTGATCAGATTTTCAAAAATAAAATCACTGTGTTTTTTTACTCATCCTGTACAACATATATCTAGACCACTACAAAAGAAGGACAGATAATATGCTAGCATTTTATTTATGTGTTTCTTTGACGTTCTTTTTCATTTAAACCAAATTAGTACCATCTAAATTTGTTGCAGGCAGAAGAATTTGCGCCTGCAGGCAACATATAATATTATCAACCACTGCACACAAGTACACTTCAATGAAGTAAAGTGAAACATCCGAAAATGCAGCTCATTCTTAGAACGCCTGCGTGAAGCACCTTTTATACTTTTAAAAACTCAATACTGTTGTAGTGACATCTCTATATCTCTATATCTCTACTTACATATCTTGACGTTTTAATTTATCTAATACTCAATACTATATGATAAGGATATGAGATGCAAGCTCATAAAGAAAGCTATCAACAAATCAGAAATTAAAAACAGCCAGCACAATGACAACATTACCTCACTGTGAAGAACAGGAAGAAATCGTGAAAGAATAGTCAAGAAAGGAAGCAAGTCATGAATCAATCACGTTGGTCAAATTATCTGAAGAATCTGAGTTGAAGAGGAGAATACAAATCACAGAGAAGAAGGACGAAATCAAGATCAAAGTTAAAGACCAAACTAACAAAAATGCCAGAGAAGAGTGATCCATTCAGCAATGGAATAAACTCAAAAGACAACTGCCTGATATGCATCGAAGGTTTTGTATGTAGATTGTAGAACAAGATGATGTGTGTACGAAATTGTATGCCTAGAATGTAAAGAAGAACCAGATGTTCAATCAAGATACAAAGACCATGGACACACTGACCATGAACTGGACTGAAAAAATAAGAATGCACTTGCACCCATGCATAAAAAGTACATATTGCACGCATCCTTACTGAAAAGTGCAATATTGAAAAAGTTATCCATGCCATTCCACAGTGGGCTGAGGGTAGGGGGGTATTGGGCAATTTTGTATTGGTAGAATAAGACAAAACTGTTATAATTCAATAAACTAGTACATTTCTGAAACAATAACAAAATAATCAGGTCAAAATCTTTATCCAGTGAAAAAATATGGCTCTTCAATTTTTTGCCTGGCAAATATGTTTTTATGACACTGCATGCCAGATGGCCTCCAGATTATTTTGCTGTTTCTTCCCCTCCTCACTTTGGAAACCCTGTTTTCTTCCCCAATTTTTTGCATCGTTTTCATAAATTTTACAATATGCCCTTAAAATGCTGTAAAATATGTACTAAAATATGCCCTAAAAAATTTTTCCGCACAGGAGCTGTTTTATTCCCCACTTTTTCTTGAAAGCTGTTTTATCCCTCCCTGTTTAGGGTTAAGTGGCAGTTCAGGGCAATATATAACATCTGGCTTCAATTTTTTGCTCGTTAATGTTTCTCATTAGTCTTTTGTTTTTTTATTTAGATTTGTAAATTATATACTTCTTTCAAATAAAAAGCATTGAATCTTTCAATGCAATATAAATTCTGCAGACTTTTTTTATCTGTAAAATGACTATCTTCAACTTATACATATTTGACCGAATGGGTACATGTCTTTATCATCGCGATTGGCAAAGAAAGAAGTATTCTAACTTACCTTTGGACGAGGAATATAAATTAATGTATGGGATGCTCTTTTCGATGAAATCTTTTATTACAAGAATGTCACCTGTTGATACGAAAGATTCTTTGGTTAGCTACCAAACAAGTAATTATAAACTCAACTATATGGAGACTCCTGCCGGTGTTAAAATTGTTTTGAATACTGATACATCTGCAAAAGGAGTTGATGATTGTTTACAAGCTATTTACAAACTCTATGTGGATTATGTTGTTAAAAATCCATTGACACAATTCGGTGAAGCGATTGAAAATGATATATTTGTTGGTAAATTGAATGCATACATTACAAAATTACCCATGTATTATTAAATTATTATTTTTGAAAATTAGAGAATCCATTTTGTTATATTTATTTATCAGATCTGTTTTCTATTTAATTATTGAGCCCACACAGCTCAAGCCTTTCAATGTAGTCTTATATTATTCAAATAAGTTTAACCACTTTCTTCTGGACACAGGAATAAACATCACTGGGTGGGGAACTGATTAATAAATGCCATCAGGGTATTTCAAATTCCCCCTCCTCACAGGACATTTTCAGTAGGTCCGGCTTTCAATCTATAGTGTAGGCGTATTACAGTAGGATGGATAATTTTTCATATTTTGTTTCATGACACAGGGGGAGGATAAAGATAAGTTTTTTTTCATTAAGGGAACGTTTAATTATTACATAACCTAATGAAGTCAATTTTGAGCAACCTACCTACCATATGTAACCAGACGTAACCGGAGACCATATACCTACCTTTACGTAACCTTATTAACAAATTGGTACCATCAATAACGAAAGAAAAAGGCATTCAATTAATGACCCCTTTCCTCCCCAGTAGCAAGTTTCTAAATTCTTCATGTGTGCATGATTTTTACGATATGGGTCACATAATCATTAGAATAAAAGACCTACTTACCAGACGTAACCGATCATAACAAAAACCCAGACACTACCTACTATATCAAGGTGATGTAATAATTGAGCTCTCCATAATGTGTGAATTTGAAATACCTTTATATGAATTATGCAAGAAATTTTAAGAATAATTTTTTCCAGATAATGTTACAATGGGTAAAAAATTCTATTTTTGAAAGAAGATCAATGTTTAATAGGTTACAAGCATATTGGAAGCATTTCATTGCATTACTTTATTTGGTCATTGACAGTAAAAAATGACACATTTTAGTAAAACAGATGGATAATTTTTTACACCAGTTAAAGTTTTGATGATGCAACTTATTTCTGACTAAATGAAATACAAAAATGACACTTCTGTAACAAAACTTTATTTTTTAATGAATATTTTTTTATATCATTTATTTTTACAAATTTTGCTGTGTAAGTGTCAATTAATGTCTTGTAGAGGGGATTTTTATATGAATTTTGTCCAGTTATCATATGGAACAAGTGGCGACCAGGAAGGTTGGGGAGTCAGACACAAATTATGCACTTTCATCAAGCTGTTTGGTCTGCTTTTTTGATTTCGTTGGCTGTTGACATGATGATGATTTTGGGAGAGATAAGTCCGTTTCTGTCACTTTTATTTATTGTTACTATCCATCCCCTTGTGGGAATGACGTGACCTTCTCGTTAGCTCTCTTTTCAAACCTGGCAGATCTTGGTGTGACAACCTAGATGCTACCTTTTATGTCTTAATGGCTCTCACATTATGTGAACCTTTTTTAGACCTTTTTCACCCCATATTGAAGTGAGCTAGAGTCATCTCAGTGGTTAAATTGTATTGTCTCTTGTCTTATAAAACCTAGCATATTTATCTGGATCACCGTTCGCTTGGTCTCCCCTTTATGGAACAAGGTTAGGGAGTCAGACACGACTTAAGCACTTTCATCAAGCTGTTTGGTCTGCTTTGATGATTTCATTGGCTGTTAACATGATGATGATTTTGGGAGAGATTTGTCCGTTTCTCTCACTTTTATTTATATATGTACATAATTAGTTGGTTTAAACTTATCTTCTAATGTTTTAATTATTCATTAAAATTATGATTATAATTCATTAAAATTGTCTATTTGCTTTGGTATCTAAAAATCTGATTTACTTGTTACATTAGTGTCAAAAGTTTCTAGAAATACTCACTTTAGAAAAAAGTCAAAAAGCATTCTGATTAGAATTTATGATGATATTAAATAAGGCCATTTTTTTCTTTTTAGTTACTCAAGTTTCATGATTATGGAACTGAATACCAAAATAAAGTAGAGGAGAATGTGATTTCACATAATTTTCTGCTTACTGTGTCATTTCTAAGGAAAAAGTTGTGCTACAAAGGTGTCATTTTTTATATTTTGTTTGAACTTAAATAGAACAAAATTGAGAATTTATTAGAATATGTGACTTTTGTTACTGTAAAAACAAAATATACCTCAAATGGTGATGATATATTATCAACACTCAACTATATTTGACATTAAACGACATCATAACAAAAACATGTACTAATGTTCACAATGCGGAACAAATTCCTACCACCTAACCATGGAAGGCAGGAATTTTTAAAAACTTGGGTTTGCCCTCGGGTCATAACTGCTGGCTGGTATATTAAGCTTATTTTATATTAAGTTCATTAAATGGTCATTTTGTCCGAAATAAACAAATTTGTCATCCCTTTCATTCATTCTCAGAAAGTGCGTGCGAGCCCTAACTTATGTGTAAAATTGTGCTTTATGCCCATTATGTATTTGTTTAGCAAATTTAGCAGCAAATGTCCACATGTTTCCCATATTGTTTATTTAATGTTCAATTATGCAACTGTATCATTTTTGTGTGTCATAACAGTTAAACAGATCAACATTTATTTGCATATAAAAACCTTGTGTATACTTATTTCTTTCTGAATGAAGAAAATTGGATCATCTTTCGATTTTTTTATTTAACTTGGATTTGCATAAGATTACTTTACTTTGTATTTTTCTTAAAATTCCCTTTGGTTCATTTCTCATATATTTGGATAAGTTGTGTGAGATATGCCAGTGCATATTTTGCTGCACAAGAATGAGGCTATGTAAAACTAATTTTTGCTCATTTCTTTGCATATTTCTGCCTTTAGTACAAACATTTATTAGGGGAAGTTCAAAAAATATGTAATGCGAAATTTAAACTCTTTTACTTACTTACCTATCATTTGTAACGCTTTTCATTGGGAAAAAGTATAGTTTTATGTATGGGCGTAACAAACTTTGGTTGGCCTATCTACCTCAGAAGCGTTACATATTTTTTGAACGTCCCAAGGAAAGTATTTTCTAACCCTTTTTTATTTTGATGGACTTGTTTATGGCTGTTCCATCATAAGTGCAAACTAATCTTAACTATTGATCAATTTGAAATTACTTCAAATTAATTTTTATATTTTTCTGATGAGTTGTTGTGATAATATTACATTAATCAATTCCGTTGATTTCAACTTTTTAGGACTAAATTTGAAGACAGTTCTATGCACTTCAAAGTATGAAGAATGTACTACTATTGATATCAAATTTAACATTATATCAAAGTATTGACATTATAGTTACCTACTTGCACTGGGGTGCAAGTTTCTTTAATTTATTTCCCTTTGTTTACTTTATTCTTAGTGTAGAACACAATGAAGCTGTTAGTTTTCTTAGCTTTCGTCTCTTTGAGTTATCAATCTTCGTTCCCTGACCATGCAGTCTTGAAACATATTGATATTGTGAACAAGAAAGGTTCAACGTGGAAAGCTGGTGTCAACTTTGGGGAACACATTTCATTGGAGTTCATCAAAGGTTTATGTGGTGCTCTTGAATCAAAGAATGATCTTCCAGGTAATCTGTACTCTAGAAAAATAAGGATTCTTTAACCTTATTGCAAATTTCCCTTCTCCCTTCGCTCTCATGACAAGCTGATACCAATACAGAAGTTTGTTTGGGCCAATTGTGACACTGCTTAGGGGACCCATAGTACAAGCCTTTCATCTCAAGTTAAGGGAAGGAATGAAAAGTCTTAATCTTTAGATAAATGGGATGGATTGCTTTTTGGCTGTTTTTGGGTGTTACAAGATTTTAGTTTTACGTTTTGTTGCATACGCATTCATATTTTCTACTTTCCTGCTCTAGATGGGGGGTTACCAACATTTTCGAAATAGTAGTTAGGGGGTGTATGACTTTGCATTGAGAAAGGGGACATTAATTAAAGGGGACACTAATTAAAGGGGGTTCTTTCTAGAAAGTGGAAGGGGTAGATGATTTTTTCTGATGAGTATATGAAAAACTGGAAAAGTTCAATTTTATCTTTTTTTGACTGCAGCTCCAAAAAATTTGTTCATAATCTCAAGTAACTCATTTATTTGACAAGTACTTGGAATTTTTCCCCATTGGTAGGTCAAAACACTTCAAAAGGAGTATAGGTAGATCGCTATAACTTTCAGTCAGTCCAAAATTTGGCCTAGATGCTAATTTTGGGCCTAAATTTAGGTATTCTAGTAGTCCATGGTCTGTCACCACAATTAAAGATTCATCTACAAATCTGAAGCCATGTGTAATAAATGTAGTAACAGTAAATTGTGATTGGAGCATGTGATCCGACAAAATTGCACAAAATATACAAAAAATCTGACTGAAAATGACGAATTGTCAGAAAATCGACAACTTCTGATCATTTTCTTTTTCCAATTCTAGTGAAAGGTTTGAGCAAGCCTTGGGAACGAGTTCCAGTTAACTATGATACTCGCGTGAAATGGGGAGAGAAATGTCCCAGTGTGAAAGAGGTTCGCGACCAAGGATCTTGTGGAAGTTGTTGGGTAAGTCAATTTATCGGAAATGAATGACGATTGATTATTTTAGAAAAGTCTCTCCCCTCCCCAGGAGAAGACGGCAACATTATTCGGCGACTGCAGTTGGCAGTCACATTTTTGCTGAATAATGTTCAAAATTGTCAAATTTTGTCGATTAATGCTGAATTTTGTCGAATAATGTTGAATTTTTACTGAGTCTTGTTGAATAATGTTGAATGTTGAATTTTGTCCTTTTTTGTTGTATTTTGTTGAAAAATGTTGAAAAATGTTGCGGTCCTCTCTGAGAGGGATTTAGAATGCTGCACCCACCACCCGCTCTCCGCAAACAAAACTTTTTTAACACCAATTAGATTATTCATAAATTTGTTTAATTTCTGTTTTTGCATTTTTATATTTTTCTCCAGATGTTTTTGTACACTTGTAATTAATTTTCAGTCTGGATTTTCGAATGACTCTGGAATGAAAATATAAAAGAATAAAAGTTTAATATGATCCTTTAAAAAATCTTTTACAGGCTTTTGGTGCTGCAGAAGCCATGACTGACCGTCTTTGCATCCATACCAATGGTGTAAATCAAGCACGCATTTCATCTGAAGACCTTCTCTCGTGTTGTGAATTCTGTGGGTTGGGATGCAACGGAGGATTTCCACCCGCTGCATGGCAATATTACATGGACTCTGGCATCGTGTCAGGCGGGGCTTATCATTCAAAAGAGGGGTGTGAACCTTATTCTATTCCTACTTGTGATCATCATGCTCCAAAATCCAAGAACCCTTGTCATGGAATCCTTCCAACACCAGAATGTAGAAAAAAATGCAGAACAGGTATGTTTATTCATGGATACCGCGAGGAAACTTTTAAAGAATTGTTTACAAAAACAGCTTTACCCTATCTCAGCTGTAATTTTCCGGTCCCGTATTCAGAAGAATCTTGTTTTGTCTTTCCTAATCTTCGAATCATCCATTTTAGAATACAATGCAACTTACAGCGACGACAAACATTTTGGTAAAACAGCTTACAATGTTGTTAATAATCCTGCTGCAATTATGCAAGAAATTTATAAAAATGGTCCCGTTGAAGGAGCATTCACTGTTTACGCTGATTTCCCCAATTATAAATCAGGTAAGTTTTTGGTAATTTGTCTTCTCAGTTTGAATATAATTGGTTTCGCAAGTTTTGCGAATTTTTCATGAAATCACAATCCTGCGATTCTTGAAAATGAGAATTCTTGTTATTAATTAATTAGAATGTGGCACCCATTCATACTTCGTAATGTAGTTATTGAGTTTATAATGTGTGCGTTATTTGGTTGCTTAGAAGGAAGAGTGATGTACAATCCCTGTAA
>JAUKPT010000146.1:0-25888 GCA_032273505.1 Nanomia bijuga | reverse complement strand
CTAACTGGCCATAAAAGAAATGCAAATACCTGAAGGGTTCAGTAACCCAACAGATAAGAACACAAATTAAAATAGGCCCCTTTTTGGTCCATTATCTTCTGAACTAAGCATAATTCGAAACCAAACCAACGTATTTTTCTGGCAATTTTTTACATAGTTTTCATTAGTACCATTTTTTTTTATTTTGGTATCAAATTTGTACTCCCTTTGTAAATTTGTGTGCAAGGCTTTGCGAATTGTAGCACAAAAACTCTCTTTTAGGGTTAAAATCGGTTGATTGTAGTGGTTCATGATACATTAGCATCAGATTCGAAAAAGATGAACTTCCCTTCAAAAATCTCTTTTCTAAATCCTGAAATAAACTCTTAATCTTAATCATTTGCTTATTGTTTTAGCCCCAATTTAGATAACATTTTTAGTCTCCATTTATGAATCACAAAGAAGAATCTTTAAGGATTATCATAGCAGAAGTCGAATAAAAAGTCGAATAAAAAAAGACAAAGAAAAATGACAAAAAGGTTGGGAAAATGTTAATGTCTTACATCTAATGTTTATATGATTTACCTTGTTTCTTCATCTTCTTTAGAGAATGAAAGGCATCCTGTGTCATGTTGAATGATGACATTATTTAAAAGACTTTTACTCTTGCTATGCGTAACAAGTGCTATATCTGGCTATGGCTATCTTGGATATTCAAGACTCTCACCCCAACACCATCCAAAATATCGTGAAAATATAGAAAAAAGTAGACGCTCAGGTATGTTTAAAAGTATATACTATGTTTTGTTACTTATTACTGTGAATTAACATTAAACGTTTCAGAACACAAATAAACCTCCCCACCTTCCTTTAACTTGTTCAAACAATTTTTTTCATTGTGCATTGTTCTTCCTCAAATCTCGTGTAGTAATACAAATTTCAAAGATACGAGTAATTGTCAACAAAAAAAACTCAAATAGCCCAGTCTATAAATAAGATTGAAGACAGCATAACGATGAAATTATCCTGTTATTTAGTCACAAATACTGTTTCATTGCACAACATTGTTTGTTTTTTTTGCCTAATATTTTTCGTTTTCATTTAGGTATCCTGACAGGTTTAGAGGACAATGATGAAGGACGTGATCATCTTATCATCTCAAGAAGAAGAAGACCATACATTCGAACATTTGTTAACACAAAGAGACATATCTTACCAACACTCATCACAAGACCTTTTCAACCGATACGGCCTAAGTTTATAATCCCTAATATACTTCGAACCCATGGAAGGAAGAGTCTACATCGAAAAGTTGAAGATGCTGGTGTCCCATATAAGACATTGGCTGTCAAGAAAGCGCCGCCTATTGATATATTAGCCAATCGAAAATCTCACATTGCGCAGAAACCTATAATTGGCCCTTCTTTGAAAATTGCACAAGGACATTTAAACCCAAAACTTGCTGTGAAAAAATCAAGAGTATTGATTCCAAAATTGATTAAAAATGAAATACCAAGTAGTTTGATGAAAGAGATAAATAATTTCGAGTCCCATGAAATACGAAGCTTGAATGGTGAGCGGAATAAAGTACCAGTACGAAAACCGGTTCTCAAACAACCGATTGTCAAAGCACCTCTTTTGAAAAAGGACCACGTTATTCAGTTCCCAAAAAATGTTGAACTTATCAAAGTACCTGATAGGAAACCAAGATTTTCTATACCAAAAACAGGTGCTAAACTTAATGTGCCACAGCCGGCAGTTCCTATTAAACAAAAAAAGGTCATTGTTATGACCCGTATAACACATGGACACACAAAGGTACTTAATAAAGGAAATCTATTCAAAAAATCAAATGTAAGACCAGGTCAAGAAATGGATGTATTTTCAGGTGGAAAACCTACAGTTCATAAAAGTATAAACTTAGACGATTTGAGTAATAAAGGGCACTTTACACAAAAGTCTGCATTGACCACCACTTATCCTGCGGTTGCAAAAACTTCAATAAAAGAAGTGAACAACAACAAATTCACCGACGAAGATGATGCTGACGACGATTATGAAGCGACAAAGAAATCTGACGTTGTCGTAAATACTCGAATCGTTGATAGAGGTTCTTTGGTTGATAAAACACTTCGAAAGAAAACTCAAGATAATGAAGCCGCTGAAGCACGAAATAAGGTACACAACGTTGTAAGTGATGACATCGACGAAACTGAAGCAGTAGCACAAACGAATATAAAAGATAAGAGACTAGATTCCAGGAATAATCTCCATAATCGAGATATTCATTTCCATGAGGTTAAGTACGATGTAGCTGACGTAAAAAACAACAGTAATCATCAAGCGAAACTTATTGATCTAAATTCACCTGTAAAGAAAATTAAACCTGATGAAATGAAGGAATCAAAGAGTGATGATGATGAAGAATGTAGTGCACAGGCAATGAAGAAAGGGTTATGCGTGAACGATATACAATTTCCTCAACCTTTGAATAAGAAGATTGGAACCGATAGTTCAAAAGGGTTAGTCAACACAAAACCAGTTGTTGAAACGACAGCTATGAAAAAGAACCCTTCAAAGACCAGTACTGGATGTTCTTGTCCTCGTTCTGAATCTGGCGCATGTACGTGCGATGCACCTCTCACTGCTACAGATGGTACTATCATAACGACACAGGACACAAATCTTCCGTGCGCAGGTCAGAAGTTGTTAAACGGGCAATGCCAACAGAAACCAGAACCATTACCTACTGGAGGACTACCAGCAGCTACTGCTGTAGAATGTGACCATCAATTACCAAATTCTAATTGTCCTGTTAATGAAGCGGCATCGTCCACCTGCCCACCGGGTGATACAACTTGCTCACCACCTTCCAACTCAGCCGGTACTGTTGCAGAAGTTGCACCAAACAATAACAACTGCAAGGGCGAAGGATGTACTCCAAATGCTGCGACTGCTGCTCAAGATACATCCTTAGGTGGAAGTGCACCTGTTACCCAAGTTAGTCAAGAAAGTCCTCAAGGATCAGAACAAGCTGCGATTGCTGGAACTGCAAGCGAATCATCAGAAAGTGCAGCTGCTGCTACCGGCAGTGCTCCATCTGGTGGCTCTACTGAAACTACACTTGGTAGTACAGCAACTAATGCAAACGACGAGGCTTCTGCTGAGGCAGCTGGCTCAGCGAGCAAAGACGCTAATGCTGGTCTAGCAACTTTGAGTGCTTCAACTGGTGGATCTGCATCTGGTGGTGCATCGAGCTCTTCTGGTAGTGCTTCTTCGAGTTCATCGTCAAGTGAATCAGCATCCAGTGAATCAAATGGAGGAGCTGCTTCGACCAGTGCAACAAGTTCGGAAGCTACAAAACAACCGACTACTGGTATGTAAAATCTACAATTTTGATTCATTTTTATCAGTTTCAGTAAAAAGGGGTAAAAAGTATGATTATTAATTATCCCTAATTTTCGTCACCATAACAACTTGTATATATAAAGAATAGAGGAGAAAATGTTTAGTCAGTCGAAATTTCTATTTGACCCACATTTTAGTCGACTAAATTTTTTTCCGAAAAGTAATACTGTCATTTTAATTGTTCATGTTTTCTTTTGTAGATGGTTTTGTTGAAGATCTACCAAACGTGAAAGGAATTCTATCTTCAAGTTTCAGCAAAAAGAAATACAACTTCAGGAGCTGTGAATTCTTTGCGACTGCACACAAGAATGGTGTTGACATAAAACTCCATCCAACACCTGCTTGCAGTCAGATCTCTTTCTCCATTCTCATACAACAGCTTCTAGGTGGAGAATACGATTTAGCAGGACCTTCTGATAATCTTATAGTCATCGGAAAATTTGATGCTTTAGGTTTTAATATCGATAAAGTCCGTGAAAGAATATCTTTTAATTTAGTATGCAAAGAGCTAATGGATATTATTCCAAATAAATTACGTATATCGAACGGAAAGGTAATGTTGAACTTTAGTTACGAAACTTTCCCTAAATCTATTTCTGATTTTGTTATCAAAATAGACGGAGTTATTCATCTAAATTACAGAAGTCGAGTCTTAAACATCAACGTTGATAAAGGAATTGATTCCACTTTATTTATGATTGAGATGAATGCTAGAGATCTTGAGTTACCGGAGTTCACGAAACTGTTCACGCAAACTGAAATATTACAAAACGATCTTCCATCTGACCTTCAAACGCTTGTGACGTCATCGTTACGAAGCCCGAGAATTTCCGGTCTGTACGACAGTGGTGGTGCTTTTGAATTTGTTGCTTCCGCTAAAAGTCCTGCTTCTATTTTTCCATTACAACCCATGGTTTACGTCATCATACAAAAACCACGTCTTGGTAAGGTTGTTTCTGGATTGATTGTTAACTTTGAACGAGCAATGTACAAGTCCTTGTTGTCAACTATACTCGATAAGGATTTAAGTGGTTTACCTCTATTCAGAGATGTTCGTACTGATTTAGCACTCGGTGTTTCATCTGATGGTTTGTACGTTATCAAAGACGCAATGTTTAACAAAGAAGTCGGTTCTTTGTTTGACTCTGGAAAACCTATCAAAAAAGGTCTTACGTATAAAGCGAAACTACCAATTGGAAGAATTGTGACCGATGGAGGAGGTGGAGGAAGTAGTAGTTCTAATAGTTCTCAGAGTAGCAGTAGCAGCAGTAGTAGTTACAGTCATTCTTCTTCAACCTCTTCCTCTTCTTCTTCATCATCATCTTCATCATCTTCTAATGAAGGTGTCCCTGATCAAGTACTCATCGATTGTGAAATAACAGCTAATAAAATGCATTTACAATTCCCAGAAGGACTTTCATTAAGTCTTATGAATATCGGTGGTTTTTTCGGTCAAGAAGGACAAGATATGAATTTCCCTTCTGTTTCCGGTGAAATTGGACGAAATATATTAACAATCAAAAACTATGAAGTAGAAAATATCGAAAAAAAATCGGTGATGATTAATTTTGCTTCGGATGCTCCCATGAAAATTGGATCTCTAATGACTCTTGGGAATATTGAAGCGCAGTTAAAACGTGATGAGATTGCCAAATGGAGTTTTGTTTGTAGTGGCGATTATCAACTTGGTGATACTTCTGTCAGTGTTTCGTTGACATCTGAAAGTGATGGCTTTGTTATTTCGAGTAAACCAAGTTCGATTCGTTCACAGTTGTTAGTCGATGTTTTGGATAAGACTGAAGAGATCTTGAAATCTGAACTTCAAATGTATCATATGGATGACTTTGTGATTGAAGACTTTAGAATATCTGGTTCTCTAAAAACAAATAATATCATAAGGTAATTATACCTCTTCATTCACAAAATATTACCAGATTACACAAAGAAATTTGGTCACAATTTGACTATGCCAACAGACTTTTTCCGTTGATTTGCAAATTCCTCTATTTTTAATGGGTTACTCTCTATCTACACTAATTTCCTACTGCCTGTCGTTGATAATAATCACGTCCTTCTTACTCCACTTTTTTCAGAAAATGAATACCAGCAATGTTCTTGTTGTCCTTTCGTTACTGGGTGTAGTTAAATTTTGACCGACAAAATAGGTTTTTGTCAATAAAAATATCCAAATATAGCGACTATTTTTGTCCAATATATAACCTAAAGCATATGCATGCAAACCAATTCTTTTTATGTGATTTTCATTAAAAGAAAGTTGTTTTTGAGTCTAGATTTGCTGGTAAACCTGCTTTGTTTGGAGTTGAGACAAGTGTTATCGAATTTGTTGCTACACAAGAAGAGACAGGAAACGACTTATTGGCAATGGGATTGTTATTTGAAAATGTTGATCTGGACAAGGTATTTGGACGAATGTTAGATAGAAACTTGTTGCGAAGAAGTTGGGCAGTTGGAACAAATATTGGTACGTATTACCTGTGTATTGTTTGACTCCTAACTATTGCTCCTACACTCCGAAGCAGCATACATCCAAACATTTTTGGGGATTTTTCCAAGGCTTGTAGAACCTTTTTGTAAATATTTCTAGATATCTAAATCTCTCATTTCCTTTAGGTCTTTTTGTCAGTTCTTCAAGAACAGCCGGTGATCTGCGTTTTGAAATGGGTGGTTTGGCTAAAACAAGGATACAACCAGGTAAAGTGAATAATGACGTACTATATTTGGTTCTATTTAATTGTTCATTTGGGATCAATATAAAATGCCATGTTATTGCTTTTTATGAGCTATCGTAAAATTTAATCTTTGTCTCAGTGCCCCAGCGAGATCAACCCTGATGGCTGCCTCGGTGAGAAAATCCACCGAAATCATCACCCCAGTCAAAATTTGGAAAGCAATTATATTAATCAATTTTGAAGTTCAGTGGAGAAAGGGATTATTTTGAGATTTCCAAAAATACTAAACTCTTGCATATTGCAACACTCTAACTCTAACTTTCATTTTCATTTTTTCTTTTTATTAAACCATCCATTATATTTAGGCAATCATCTACGAGTCCTTTTACTAAGACCTGAACCAGCTGCATGCAAGGGCGATTCGTTATGTAAGGTCTTATCGGCTGAAATGCCTGTTGGTAGTGCCTTCCTATTAGACGGTTACATGGTGGAGGGAACACTGAAGCTGAGTGAGACCATCAAAGATCCACTTGTGCTTTCGAAGTCTCTCATCCTTAAGAATGTTGCCTTGAAAATGAGAATAAAGGACAGTGTCGAGATTTATGTTACTGGTTCTCTTACCCTACCTGGAGTCGAGGGTGTTGGATTTACAGGTAAAGTGATGATAAATGCTGATATATATTGTGCCGTGACCGAATTTCGGATATGTTGAACTTAAATTCAGACAGCGAATTTATGTACAGGATGGGTTTTTTTTTCGCTATTGTTTCTAAATGAATCGCACAACTCACCTCAGTTTTGAAGACGTGTCTTTGCATATTTTTGGTGTCCGAATTCAAGATCAACGTATATAAAATAAGCTCAGTAAACATCTGATTTCTAAAATATGGAGTTAAGCCGTAATTTCGCTACTTTAGACACGTAATCAATTCTTTTGTACATATTTGAGTTAATTTAAAATCAATTAAATCAAAAATTAAGAGAGAAAAAATGACATTTGAAATTATTATGCAAGAGAATCAAAAAATTTTATAGAGGATGAAAAAGATTCTTGAAAAGTTCCCAATCATATCTGCACAAGTTACTATAAGTGAAGAAATGGAGAAATATCTTAATCTTTGATGAAACTTCTTTCTTACAGGTGAGCTACGAGTAGACAACACTGGACATTTACAATTGAAGATGGCTGGTAATGATACATGGAAGAATCCGTTCGGATTAAAGAATACAGCTTTTTTCAACAGCACATTGAGTGCTACATTTGAACCAGGATTCCCAGTTCCTACGATGGGTAAGTCTAAGAAATCATGCCCGTTTGTTTCTATTTTAAAAAGGTTATTATACAAAGTTGATCGGCTTTTGATTACATGTCTCTATTTCTTCATATTTGTTTTTGGCTTAAATCCTAAAAGAAAAAGGGCCAAAGAGGTAATTTAATTATAAAATTCTCACTTAAATCCTTTTGATAAAGAAAAATCTCGTATGTCTTAATGGGAAGTGATTTTACCCTAGGATTGAAGTAACAGTTTAATTTTAACATGAGTTTAATTGGTTTACATAAGATGTAAAGGCCGATATCTCAATTGGAGTCGACCCATTGGATACAACAAAGACTTTAGTTGGACCAGTTAACGTTAAGATCAACAGTGGGACGAACGGAAGAAACACGTTCACGGCGAAGATCAAAGATATCAACTTCGAAAAACTAGCACAAGCAACGGGATCGAAACGAACATTGCTGCGGTTCCAGAGAGATGCATTGTTCTTAGACGATGCGTTGTTGAGTTATGGCCCAATCAAAAGTAAGTATACAGTAGCAGTTGTATGAACGGATTAGAAACACTTCTTTTCTTTAAAAACATTTTTATTTTATAAAGATTAGGTGTTATTATACCTTTTCACAACAAAGCTACAATTCATGGGAAATTGTTAAATCACGCCTTTAACAATTAAATGTGCGTGCGTAAATCGCCACGAGTGCGCACGGGCGAGGGGGCGTGGGAGCGTGGCCGTTGCGCCCATCTCATAAATAAGCCTGTTATATATTTGCAACCTTTAAATTGAATGAAATATCTAGTAGCGTGCTGAAGTTTTTAAGCAAAGATTTTTTTAATCACACCATGTCTATCATTTTTTTACTCGGCGCTTGCGCGGTTTATAGTTTTTCTGTGTACATGAATACAGTGAATGACATAAAAAGTTCAGTTAAACAAAAAACATATCTGCATGAATTTGAACTCGATTTGTATTCATGCACATATAAATACGTCTTCTTCAAGATGGCGATGGCATGGATAGACGGAGGCGAACTAAGATAATTATTACTCCTCAGCGAAGAATGACACATTTAATGAACAATGCTGTTATGCCAAACTATCGCGCTGATCTAAACAAAAATCTATCCACCCCACAATCTAAACCTAAACTCCAATCTCAATCTCAACCTCAACTTCAACTTCAACTTCAAGCGGAACCACAACTTCAACCACTACCTCAAGCGACAACCGCCAATCAAGAAACAGCGATAAAGAGACAGGGTATTTCTATTATTTTCGCGCAAATTAGCTTTTTTGTTGCTGAAGGTTCACCAGATTAGAAAGGTTGTGAAAAAATTTTGTATTAGAATTTCAAAAGCGTTAGATTGTTTAAAGCTTCGAATATTTTTACTGTTTTGAATTTTTTTCTATTAGCTATTTTTTGGTGCATAATCTTGTGAACTTTCTTCTTTTCGCGTTATGACGATCTAAGATGTTTATATATTTGCTTTGGAATATTCTAAACTTAGACCTTTAAATATTTGATTAAATATATTATTTTTATTGTTGTTTTTTTACTATTGCTAAATTACTGCTTAAATGGACACAAACTAAACGTGTTGTACCTTTTTCATAAGCAATTCTATCATTTCAGTTTAGTCCTATAACTGCTTATGATTTTGGCATGTTTAAACTAAATGTTGCATAGCATAACTCTAATCCAAAATCACCATATCATTATTTATAGCATATTGCCTTTGTGTACAGCTAACGAAATGTTATTTTTAGATGAATTATTTTCAAGCCTTATATGTTAACATTACGGTGTATTCCTCAGGAGTTGCCCAGCATTTGTTTTTACTTGATTTTAAGAGATATACAACTGGGTTGTGTTATACAGAACATTTTAGTTCAAGCTTAACTTATAACATCAACTTTTAGTCTCGGTAAAACCCATACTGGTCGGAACTGCGATGAACTTTAACCAAGCCCATAGTCAAATTTTGAAATAAAAAACTATTTCTTCCGTTCATTTTATACTTCATCTTAGTGACTATTTATCACTTTTATTAAAAGAACAAATCAATGTGAATAACAACTCCGTTGAAGCACCAGTGCAGTTAGACAGCAGTTCAACTTAACGTTAACGATTGTTTACAAATCCTCTACTTTCTTCTTTTCAGATGAAGCTTCGAAAGATGTCACCGCGCGTGACAATACTCACGAGGAGTCTGCACACGAGAAAGGGGAAGATGATGACAGCGATGCAACCAATGAAAAGAGCGAAATCAAACTCACCGGTCGTATGAAGATATTAGGAACCCTCTCTGATTACACCATGAAATTCTTACAAGACGGTACCCAACTGTTGGCTGAGGTTCAGATGCCTGATATTGGCGTCAATCACGGTGAACTGACTATAAAAGCAGGACTGAAAAGACATAGCGTTCATTCAGATCCACAATCACCTAAAGGCCCAACACTCTTGATCAGAATGGATCCAACAATGAACTCTGGAATTATTGTTGGTAGAATATCTGCCCTTGGTTTTTCACGCCTAAGTGCTATTAAGGTTGAAGATGAAGGCTTTTCATCGATGATGTTTGGGCAATTACCTGGTAACCACAGTACTAATGTTACATTACATTCGATGTTCGAACCAAATTTAGAAGATGCTAATTTTCAGGTAATTTTCAGATATTATGTTAGTCATATATTTGGTAGTGCCATAACCAGCCGCAAATCGTTCATATTTTATGGCAAATCTGAACTTTAATGTTCTTATGTAAAACATTTTAATTGCCTTAGGTCTATGTCGCTCTGCTAGATATTTAGTTTTTTCAACTGGAAGAAATAAGAATATTGGATATTGCTATTTTAGATTTCAGCATGTTTACCAGTTCAAAGACCAGTTAGAGATGCGCTAATGAACTACTTACAAGATAAAGCAAGTTTGACAAAGAAGACATTGATCTCTGGCGAAGAGCGCGTGCAGAAAACGGAAGATATTTTCAAGAAAACGAGTTCCAACATCAAGAACTATGAAGGTATGGCCAACATGTTTCTCTCTGAAATGAGAATGAAAGGTGATCAACTGTTGAAACTCAAAGAAGAACTGAAAAGGCGATGTGTACCCGACTGTGGAGAATGTAAGTAATAAGTAATAACAAGTGCTTAAATTTACATGTTTAATCTTTTAAATCTATGATGAATTTCAGTGATGTCAACCATCTTTTTCAGAGTATTTGTAACAAACCTAAATATTTGCCTAATTGATTGACCTAATTTTATATTCATATTTTGAAACTTTCAAAGAATTATCTACTTACTATTAACAGTGGCGGATCTATTCATGAAGACAATAAGAGCAATTTCTTGGCCAGTTTTTTCATTACTTCAATTTTCAAAAATTTTCACAGCTTGGGGTAAATAATTTAGAAGTTAGGCCAGATCCGCCACTGATTATATTCTATTTTCATCAATTTGTTGGCCAATTGAATCATGATTTTATCACTATCTATATTTAGCTTGTATGGGATTACCAACATGGAAGGCAGCTGGAATAACCTTAGGGAACGCTCCAATGGGTGCACCTTCGTGGGCTCCATGTAGTAGAAGAATACCTGATTTGAGTTGCATCGTTCGATGTCTTGGAGAAAAGGTCATTGGTAACGTGAGGGCCAATCGAAAGCAAGTGGAGTTACAGGTAAGATAGGGGAGATTTTTTAAAGTAGACACAATTTTATCGAGTAAGCTTTATTCTTTGCTATGCACTTTTCAGTTGAGGTTTTTCATATACCTCTTACGTCAAAAGCTTGATGGGAAATACCTCAACTGAAAAGTGCATAGCAAAGAATAAGGTCGTATATCTTATAGTCGGCCATGCGTGTGGTCTCAGTTAAATTTGTCATTAGATTTTGAGGATTCTCGATAGTAAAACATTTTCGTGCAAATCAAGCTGACTGATGCCTAATTTTCGCTTTTAGGGATTAATTTCGTCGCTCGCTGAGACAAAAAATATTATTCGCACGAACCGCATGTACGACGCGCGAGCGCGCAATCTTGTAAACTCGACAGCAGGGGGCCTCAATAAAATCAAGAACACAATCCAAGTTGGGCAGGACATCTCCAACTTCATGAACTCTAAAGATAACAACATCCAAGTCAACAATGTCTGTTTCCAAGACAGTTTGGATAATGCTGAGCGCGCTCTTGTTAATTTCGAAGCTTCGACAAATGTTAATGGCGCCGAGAAGAAAATGGTCATTCCCTCGACTTTAGATGGGAATACTGAATATAATATCGCAGAGGGGATCGCCAATACAATATTTCCTGGATTCTTTGATTTTAATAAAAATCTTGAACAAGTGAAAGTACTTTTCAGTAACTTAGATGGTGAGAGGGATGAAATTGAGAAACTAATGGGTAAAACTAATGAATTGATGGAAAAGACAAATGTTGAAGTCAGGAGGTTTGTACCGTATAAACTTGAATAAGCGCCCTCTTTTCTCCCATTTTCGCATTGGATAAAACGCCCTTCTACAGTATGCGCCCTTTGTTCTAAGAACGAAACATTAGGATTGTTTACAATCTCAAGGGGCGCTTATTAAATAGTTAAAAGCATAATAGGCGAATAATTATCCCTTTTTAGAGGTACCTCTCTATCTAATAAGAGCCCAGAATGAAATTCCATTTATAAGCGCTTATTTGAGCATATACGTTGGTAAACATTTAGGGGATTAATTTATATTGATCTTCAAATCCAATAAAGTCGCCTTTCGTTAATATATTATTCATTTCTTTAACCTCTCTGTTTTACAGCGAAGTTGATTGGAATCCAGAAGAGATCGAATTCAGAAAGCTCGCCTTTGGAGAACTTCCACGCTTTACACTCAGTGACGATGAAACGATGCGTGCGTTTGAAGACCAATCACTTTGGAGCATTGCACCGCAGAACGATCCTCTCTTCTCTAAACTGAAAGAAGAGAGTTTGGCAACTAACAAGAGTTTGGCACAAATATTCCAGCAAGGTTCATTGTTTTATCATTATTTCTTTTAATAATTTTGCTAATATACTGGGTGAATCAAAATAAACCGTAAGGCTTTGACAATAGACTACACCATGTTTTGAAAATCGATCTTCATTATGTAGCGAAAAGCCTAACTTAAATTTTAGTGTATAATTTTTTTTAAATCCGTTCATTATTTGCTGATATAAGCCCATTTTTGTGAAAAATCACGTGATTAGAATTGTAAAAAAATGGTGAAAACTGGGCATTAAATGTTTTACTCGTGAAATTTAATTATTTTTGTTTTTCTCTAAAAAACAACACTCAATAATATTACTTCAAGTTTTGTTGGTTGAAAATACAACTTGAACAGTCAGGAAAAAATGTTTGATCGAACCCTCGTTGTAAAGAGAATTTTATGGGTTTTCCAATGATGCTTATTTCAATATTACATGTCCCAACAATTTCGTCATTAACACAAATGTGCATTTTGCATACCAACACTAACCTTTTTTATCATGTCATGTACAGTGACTACTGGCTAGAAATATTTTAATAGCTTGCTTGCATGTTTTTCTGTCTTAGAATTTACTGGTGGCACACCTTGTGAACAAGTGAAACGAAGTATTGATCATTATGGGAACGTTATCAACGCCTTGACAGACTTCACAAAGAAGTTCTTACAGGAAAGAAGCGTCTTCCATCGCCAGAAGAATCATCGTTTAGCCGATCTGAGAATGATTGATGATCAAATCAAATCTGATTGTAAGTATATATTAAATGTAACAAGCCTTGTCTTATTTAAATTTTTCATAGAAAATTATTCCATACGCGTTTTATGTTTTATAGATCATCATCATCGATTAAATTAAAGAGTAGGCCCTTGTCAGAAATATTTCTTGGTCCGCTACAGATATGGACGGAACACTGTCTACACTAAATACAAACTTGACTTCAATTCAAGATCTACTTTTCATAACATCAAATTACCTTTTATTCGTTTATTTGGGACAGCGAAAATGTTGAATATTTGTGTTAGTTGCTTAAAGTTGCATGATTAGAAGTAGAAAACTTTCACCTCCGCCATAGATGTGCTTGATAAATGCATTTTTCATCCACATCCATACAAATCTGAGAATACTGAAATTTGATTTAGAAAAGGGAATTTTGTTTAGAACAGACTTGGACGTATATAAATCTTTCTTCTTAGGCTTTATCGAGAACTGCACTGTAGAAGACATGGATAATGCATTGTCATACCTCGGGAAAGCAAAATATGGTAAGCCTTTTATCAAGTTTTGATTACAAAATTGTGTGAATAGACCATATTGGAGTTTAATTGTAATTTCAAAATCAACTGCAAAAATCTATCCCCAAAAATAAAAGATTCATTTTGAATAATTGTCTTTTAGTTAGATAACTAAAAGTTCTTTTAACTTTTTTTTTATCAATTTGTATGTTAAACTTGTATGTTTATTTGATTTTAGGAACAATACGTTGGGCATCTGTGATCGAAAATCAAATTGAAGATCAAAATAAAGTTGCATTATCCTACTTTTCAAGACGTGCAGGAGATATTGTCGAAGCGAATAACGGATTGTCACTTCGAAGTTATATTGTCAATGTTAAGTCATTAGCATCAAGAGCGATCAAGAAAGCAACTATACCAGGGAAGAGTGCTGTGGAAGATGAAATAAAAGAGATAGGGAAGGTAAACATCGTAAATTGATTGCTTATTATTTCAATAAGAACGGAAAGACAAAAGATAGTAGTAAAAACTCAATGATACCGCTTCTAGATCTCCAAAAAAAATCTTTTGGATTTTTTTTAAATTGACCAAAATAAAAACTAATTAAAAAGAATTCAATCCTAGTTATTGCAATAACAAACGAGAATAAGCAGTTCCAAAAAGATAAAAAGATAAAAAGAATGCAATACTATCTAAAAATTAGTATCGAACTTTCAGAGTCAGATCATTATGGCTTATATTATTCATCATATTCTTTACTTTGTAGGAAATGTATCATATGTTGGTGGGCGTGAAAAACAGCGAAGAACTCTCGACATCATCTCCGAAGATCTTCAGGTTAAAACGTCAAATCAACACTCTGCAGCATAGTAAAAGTTTGTGCTCGAATGCAACAGACGGCCCCGAGGATGATGGCGCTCCTGAATTCCTATCGGACAAACAGCACGTAGTTAAAGAGAACTTTATGAACTCGAAGTTCTTAGAACACAAGGGCGATGACGATGACATTGTATCGCCTATTATAAAAGAAAGCGAGTTAGATGACGATGATGAAGATTCTAAAACCGAAAATAACGAAGCAAACTCAAATAACGAATTAACTTCAGAAGAAAATAATTTTTCGATTGACGAATCTGAACCTAGCGTGTTAAGTGATTCAAGCGTACCTGGAGAGGCACGGAGTACAGGATCGAAGCACGAGCCAGCGATAGGTATAAACGTAAAACCTTCATTAAAATCAGAGACTGTTACTCCTAGTATACAAAAAGACTCCGATGTGGCGTCGCATCAACCGAAAGAGGACAGGTTGACATCTGAGCTGTCAATGATAAATGATGATGTATTAAGTTTTGATAACGACTTACGCTTAGATTTACCTGATAAATCTGACAAACATAATATGCCATGAAATGTCCATGATCGGATACGATAGTCTTGAGTGAAAATATTTCTTTAAAATGAAAACGGATTCATGGGCAAGAAATCATTAGTTAGCACTTTTTCCTACGAAAAGTTCTCTTCTTTTCTGTGACACGAGTTTGTTACATGGAAAAAACATGAGATTTTGATTAAATTGTCATTCAAAATCCAAAATGATGAGCAACCCTTTAACCATTTTTTGAAGAGTGAACAGAATTTGTCTATGACGAAACGTATACAAAATTCGATAGGAGTTCCACTCGGATCATTTCAATAGACGACAAATAATTTGAAACAGAGATTATATTTTTTTAAACTGTGAAATACAGCTGTCTTTGTTTATCATTCCCGTAATGGGTAAATTTTAATTTTTGTATATCTCAGAAATGACAGATTTCCATTTCAAGGATCCATATAAACAAACAATTCATTCATCCAAGTTTTATTTATTAATTCCATGTCAGTTTTATGTTGACTGTGCTACAACCGATTAAGAGTATGGCCTTTGCTAAAGGTAATGAATTATTCAGTTTGTTTAAATCAAAAGTTACTTGAAGGTATCAGAAATCACATATAAAACTTCTAATTAATGAAATTAATTGAAAACCCGTTAAGAATAATGTCTGATTAAAATTTTCGAAAGATAAAAATAATGTAAATCTGCTCAATCATATTAATTTTATTTTCTAAATGTAATAAAGATACCTTTTCGGATTTACTGAGTAAATCTTGCGTATTAATGTATTAATGTATTTGTTATTCTTGTATATAAAGACCACTGTCTCAAACATTGAGCAATGTTCTGTTTGCCAGGTTAGCAATATCATGGTCTGGTGAATTTTAAAAGCTCTTGTCTGACTAAAACCAAAGAATAATATAGAATATCAGTTTTAGCTTGAGAGCTGGTTATGTATAATATTCAAAGTTAGAGGGCTTTAAAATGTTTTGTTTTGTACTGTCTCTATACAAAAATGCTAAAAACAAAGAAATAAAACACTTTTTCGCAATGTTATCAAAGATACTAAGATAATTTCATCAAAATGAATTTCTGTTAGTTTGGAAAATGGCCTACTTATACAAAAAAAATCCTAAAAAATCCAAAAATATTCAAACACCAAAAATTTAGTAATAGGGTTAGATAAATTGTTTCGTGAATTTTCTCAAAAGCTGGCTAATTTCGATATAAGGATTATAAAAAATATGTTTATTACCAGGGACGTAAAATTTTGTTTAGTTTTCGTTTATCTGCTATAGATGGTCCAACCTACCTCAATAGTAACCTTTTGAAATGATCTGAACAAAATAATCAATATTTCTTTATATACAAAGCAACACAAAAATGGTTTCGTTCAAATGTCAAAACACACACCTCTGAAAGAATGATATATCAATCTTGGTGAACGTAGGGAAATCTCTACAAGCAGAATGACGTATCGATTTGGTCGCAAACAAATCTCTAAAACAACAAGCTCGAGATATACCACTTAATATCTCTTGATAATTAGGAAGAGAAAAACCAATCCCAAATATAGATAAATGATTGATATACGAAAAAAACTAAGACAATGAAATTCTCTTTTTTTTAAATGTTTACTTCGATGTAAACGTCATGCTTTTAATAAAGAATCGATAAAAGTCAGTTCATTCACAGACAGGCGGGAATGACAACAGTGGAATTCTAACTCGAGAAATTTGATCGAAAGAAGACAAAATGTCGAACTTTAAAGTTGCTATTAAATTGGACATTGAAACAGGACAAACTGATGTGGTACGTTCAGGTTTTAAATACTTTTTATTTGTGTTCCGAAGATTTCTTTTGTTTTTACGCCTTTTTAAATGAGATATTTTGCAAAGAGGAAGTTGTCTAGAGAAGAAACGTTTTTAGAAATCCAATAAAAGTGTTTGTTGCGTTTATTTCGATTTGTATTCCATTAGTTTTTTAAAAGACGTTACTTTACTGCAAATGAGCAAACTTGGAAAAGTTGGAAAAGGTTCGTCAGAATCATGATAAATAAATGGTTGAAATGCATCTCTAACCAGACATTTTTGTGATACCGGATTTCTCATAAAGAAAATACATTTGACATAAAATTTTGTTCATGCTCGGTTTTCAATTGGAGAGCAAACATGTATATTTCAAAGGAAAATATGGAATTGGTACTTTTGCACCAAATATTCAGCCGAATATGTACTACTGATTTATGTTGTTAGAAATTAAAATGCAATCCTCTGTACTATGGAGAAAGTATATACTGCATCATAAGTCTGGGTGCGGTGCTGCAATTAAATCCTAACAAAACACTTGATGGGGTTATAGGTGAAAAGCAAAACGTTAATATCTAGACATTATTTATTCTATGTCTACATAAAAAATATCTTTCTTTGTTATGGTTTATCTACCTTATTTGTCACAGTTGTTTTTTCACTATATCTTCATTTGTTATAATTTATTCATTTTCTTTCTGGTTTTCTTTTCGGAAAGAACGAATAATAAAATTTCGATGAATTCATTTCTGATGGAAAATATATGAGAAAATAACATTTAGTGCAGCATGGGTTGTTCAAATAATAAGGCTTTTATTAAGAGTAAACAGCATGGTTCCTGGAACGGGAAGGGGTGGAAAATGAATGAGCATATTACGAACTTTAAAAAGAGAATTTTTACAGTATATATCGAGGAAGAAGAAAGCCTAAGAAGAAGACGGCTCGAAAAAGGTGTAACCTCTCAAATATCACCTCACCCAAATCCATTTTAGATGGATTGTTTATTTAATATTTGATGTATGCCAAACCCTTTTCACTGTCTAAGTTTCATTCATGATCAACGCCACTCAGACTCAACGACTCTTAATGGATACGTTGTCCTATTATTCTTGTCTATATAAGGATTCGCACACCTTACAAAAGATCATTACCATCCATTAAGATTACGGAAATTCTTGTTTATGCGTCATCGTCTTAAATCCTATATATTGATTATAACTAAAGCAAATTTACTGGAAAGAGTTTTTGAGACAAATGACGTATTTGCTGGCATCGTCAATAAAGTTAAAATGCCTTCATAAAGTACCCAGGCGAAAGCAGATTTAGAATGCATATATTTGTCTCGATTTAATGCTAGATGAGAAGACTCTTTTTGAAAAGTTTAAGAACTGTAAATGCAAAAAACATTAGTTACATCAAATCCAAGCTCAAATTACAAAATATTATAATGGATACTAAAAATCTATCAAAAATTGTCATCTGATAGTGAGTTCACTGTCACATTTCTTTATACAATATTATCATAATCATTGGCATTTATCGTCCAAGCACTGTTGACTTACAGCATTTAGAAGATTTTAGGGGAACAATGGCTGAAGCTTCTTTCTACTGTCATCATTCCGCTGATCGTCATGAGTGAAAAACAAATACTTGTTGCATGAGTAGATAAATGTTGTTTATTTGAGGCGTGTACCAATTAAGGACTGAATCTCTTTTAAACCTTTTACAACAATTAGTCTGAAAACGTAAAAGGTTTTCACAGAAAAAGGAATTCTATTCCGGAGGAGAAGATTTTTCTGTGTCTGAGAAAATTTCTGGTTGCCTGCGGGTGTAATATTTATCGATGTCCGGATGCAAATGCTTATCGAGTTAATCAATTTAAAATTTTCATCATGGACAGAGGAATTGAAAAGGCGTATTTCCAAATTAACGAAATTTGACTAAAAATGCATTGAAAAATAGCTTCCTAATAACGCAGTTGGTGTAACTTGTGACTAAAAACCTTTCTCGCTATCATTCAATAAAATATAAAATAAAATATAAAATTTACTTTGAATATAAAAGCTGCATGCAAGAATTGGATCTACAGTAGGGAGGGGGCGCTTACAGTTCCTGGAGTTTGTAGATAATGGCGCAAATATCCAAAAATATTTGAAAATCTAAACGTGGATAACACGATCGATCGATTGCGCTAAAAATGAAAAAAAATACCCTTTTGGTTGAAGTAATTTACACCAACTTGGGTAAATTTTTTCTGTTACACTCCTATCACAGAAAAATGGACAGTTGAGGGTCAAAGTCCTAGCGTAAATTTCAACCCTATATCTACGGTCTTTCGTCGCACATAAGAGACTTAACTTAAAAAGGAGTAGAAGATTTCTAATAGCTTATTCACTCCTTTTAGGAACGCCATCTATATTAATGTTGCCGCGAGAAACGTCAAAATGACATTTCTGGTTGGTTGGTGGGTTAGGATTCAACCCATATGACATTTCTTTTCACTTGGTCTTGGCCTAGACCTTTCCTTTGATTTATGATATAGGTGCCACTGCATGTTGGACGGGTGGGTATCAGAACAAACGTTAATTTGACGTTTCTCGTGGCAACATGATGATAATTAATGATAATTTTTGTTCAAAAGATTTTACTTCTTATGTGGTCGTAATAGTTTTAGACGAGCACAAAATCAAGTTGATATATAGATTAAAAGACAATATCGAAAGTGATGAAAGAAAAATTAGATTCTTGACAATTAGGCATATCATCATTAAAATTAGAAGAATTTTCATACCTATATATAATAGCCATAATTACGCCAGTCCAAATTTAACGCCCTCATTACCTTTTTTCAATAGAAAGAATTAGCAATAGCTGCATTAACGCCGAATAAGGTAATTAAGTCATTAAGTTCGATAATGTAATTCACTTTACGTTTTACGTCGATCTTTTTTGTCAATGTAAGTAATTGATTTATTCTTCAAATATGATATTTATCTTCATCCAAAGTTCAATCTTCATATGCAAATCCAATTTATGTCTGCAATGAACAAAATTGAATGCGAATCTAGACATTAGCAACTACTCAATGTTGCTAAGCAATTTAATTTGATGACAGTGATTACGACGATTGATGACATTTTATGATATAAATGACATAAAACATTTCGAAATCTGAGATTGAAAAAAACAAAGTTATGAGTAAAGGAAAAATCCACTTGTTCAGTTTATATACCTGGTATTCATTAGAAACAATAGGTAATCTAATAAGACCAGTCAACTGCATCAGTAAACCTACAGGTTATGTTTTCAAATCTTGTCTATAGGAGAATAAGAATATGATATGTTTATTTTGGTTGCCAAAGCTTTTTATCGTGTTATTTTTTCATATTACAGTATAAATCAGCTCAGGAATTTTGTAATGGTTAGATGCGAAGATGAGTATTCTCTATTGTTGACTTATTATTTAAGAAAAAATAAAATCTAAGATTATTTTCAAATATCGAACAATTATTAAATCACACCCACTATAAGGTGGAAATTTTGTCGCCATTTATCGTTTAGTTGTGAAATATTTCGATGTTGCTTACTCCGTCCTACCTATTTAAAAGCCTATATCATAATCTAAAATCAAACAAGATGCTAAAATATGAAATTTGATTATTCTTTCTTGAAATAAAATTAAAAATTCATTTTCCAATACACAAAGGTCATTTTGGTAAATATTGGTTTATAGCATAGCATACAAGTTGTAGTGAACGGTTTATCAAGAAGAACATTGCGTTATCACCTAGGAACGGAACCTTTACTGCAATATGGTTGATCTCATAGCGGATAAAACGTACGAGGTAAGAATTTTAAGAAAGATAATTGTTATTGCTGTACTCCATATTTTTTGATACGTTTTTGATTCTACGTAAAGCTATGATTTTCATGTATTATTGTTATATTTCCATTTTTAGTGGTTTATTCACTATGTCAATTTTGAAATGTTTTTATCTTAAGAATTTAAACAGTGGGTCAGATATTTGAACATGGCAACCACTGTTCTGGAAAGTTCTGGAATTTTAAATCAGCATACAAAAGGTTCTGTCGGTTAATGAATTATCCTATTGTAATTCGTGTCTTCTTTGTCCATTCTTGTGTTAATGTATTTCCCAAAATCGACAAAACCACACTGTTACATGGGTGTTAAAGTAATTTTACAAGAGTCACCTTATGGTGGCTACTCACTTGTATCCTTGTATCCTTGTATTGTAGTATGTTCATTTTATGTAATAATATATATTATCATTGTTGTATTGATATATGTTGTCATTGTCTTTGATTGGCAGGGTGTATTAAAATCAAATTTTAAATTCTCTTGGGTGTGATTGTAGCTCTCAATATCACAGCATACTATACAAAAATAATTGTAAGGGATGTAAAATGAAATTTGCATAACCTCTCCTTTTTACAATGGCCGTCTTCCTATCAAGACACACATTTGCTTGGGGCTGTATGGATGCAAAAAATGAAAACATCCTAAAAATATCGTGGTAAGTATTTGTTTAGTTTCTATAATATGTTTCTCGACCAAAATGAAGTACATTTTCATGAAATCGTCAAAAAAGTGCTAGCCCTTTGAAGAAAATACGTCGATTTTTGAAATTCAGAAATTTTTGCCACCATTTTGAAAGATGTTGCAACATCATTTTCCCTTGTTTTTTTGGTCTGGATTTGTATCCCCTCAATGTTATGAACATTTTACAGAAAAATGAATGTGTAAAAAATCTTTTGTTCTCGAGATATTGACGAAATACCCCAAAAAAGGTGACTTAGCTATGCAGTCCATTCTGTTGCCAACATTTTCCAAAAAACTGCATCTCATGGAAAAGTTTTTGTTCTTGAGATAATGGCGGCAAAGCTTCTATTTTTTGAATTTTTCATAAGATTTTGCATCTTTTTAGTAGCTATTCGTCAATATTTAAAGAACAAAAAGTTGAAGGATATTAATCCATACCAAAAAGAAGAAAAATAAATGTTGCAACAAATTTCAAAATAGCGGCAGAAATGTCTGAAATTCAAAAATCGTCATCTTTTCTTCAAAGGTTGCACTTTTTTTTTGCGATCACATGAAAAAGTTAATTATTTTGGTCGAGATATATTCAGCTTATTTCAATCAATTAAGACTTGATGTCTTTATTCCTTTCTTTTTTTTGTCTGTGGCTTTCTATAGACAATATTAGTATAAATCATAGCATTATACCGTTGGTCACTACCAACCATTCTTAAATGACGTCAATATCGTTGCAACCATGGTTTTATTGACACGTGACTTGAACCACGTGATTTTAATGTTACAAGCTTGACATGGAGACAGATATCCAGTCAGACAGACCGGCCGACAGAGAGACCCGCCCATCATTGTGAGACCGTGACCCCGCCTCTTAAAAAAGTTAGTTTTCAGATTGGGCTGAAAATTGGTACGTATACTAGAATTTGGGCGTAGAAACCAAAAACGAGTACTAAAATAAACAGACAAACAGACAGATAGCCCCACTCTTTGAAATGAAAAGTAATTGGATTAATCTGAAAGTTGGTATAGTGACTAAAACGGGGACGGGAAATTCGAAACTGATGGTCCGCATCCCAAAAATGATAAGATAAACAGAAAGACAAATCCAGACCTCAAAATTAAAAATTGTCAAATTAGGCTGAAAATTGGTTTAGTTACAAACTGGGTATGTAGAATTAAAAAATGAGTACATTTTTGAACTCCTCCTTACCTACATTATTCAATTTAGCATGGTGAAAGATTAAGAGATTTTTGTTGATTATAAGATACACTATTCTTTATGGCTGATAACGGATAAACCACGCGCGTTCTCAATCAAACCCTAATCCCACAAGATTAGAATAAAAAAGTTTTAAGTGTGCAGTTTCTTTTTAAAATCACAAATGAATGAAAGTTTGTCACTTTTCAAATAGATGGGTGAGAAAGGATTATGGTTAGCTAATACACTAACTTAAATCAAAGCATAAGGTTGGCCAGACTGTTGAGTAGAATATTGCTGCAAATTTACCTATTCAACATTTTCCAATCAACGTCGAATATTGCTTATCCCCCTATACAGTAAGGCAGTCATTTCCCTTTTTTTATAATTACGATCCTAGATGAAAGTATTATTTTATGGTTGTAAACTCTTTGGTGATTTTGCTCACCGACATACTAGCCAGTATGTTTGCGAGCAATTTTGGCCAGCATGCTGCACTGGTTTTCAAAAGCCTAACCGACACACTGCAAGGATATAAAAACATTTTTCATTTATTTCAATCAAATATATACACTTGTTCATAAAGATTGTTTAATTCTGGTAACGTCTCATCGGGTCTTATTGTGGAATGGCGATATATCAAATACTCATCTTCTAGTTTACTTGATGGGAACCTATGTTTACTCTTCCGTGCCTCATTGACAAAGAAAGTCGACATATAATGCGTCAGCTGTAAAGCATTCGGGGTACGTGGAATATTTTTTTGTCTAGTCCTTTTGAACTCATAATTTATTTTTTCTGGATGCCACATAAGACAGTAAAATGGATAAAGTCGAGCTTCTATTGTTGATAAAAACTCTACTCCAAATCTATCTAGATTCGTCGATAAAACTCTAAAGAATTGCTTTAGTTTGTTATTTGAATCAAAGGTGTCGGATCTTATACCAAGTTTATGCAAATGATACGTCACTTCCTCTTTTTCGACATTTTTATAAAAAGACGGCGACATATCATGAAATAGACGACTATTAATAGCTTCAGATGTAAAATTTAACGGCATTGCAACATCTCTTGCTTCACAAGACGACAATATATTAATATCTTGAGCAACTTTACAAGTTAGAATCTCAAACCCTCTACATATTGCCCAAATTGGGAAGTAATCTCCTTCTTGTTTTTCTTTGATTGCAAGCTCGTAAATCAATTCTGCATTCTTGTAATAAGTCGATGTTCGTAATTTAGCAAATCCGCCTGGCATCAATAGCCCGTTCACATAGCGGAATATCTGTGTAACTTTTGCTGGTGGAAATGAGGTAGGAATTGGCACGACTCTTCCTCCAGCGCTTTCAATATCTTTCACATACGATGCTGCTATAAACGACCTCCTGTCGTCCGTATTCGGAATCGCCTGTGCTAACACTGCTATGATTGGCTGATCGCTTTTGACGTCACACACGCTTTGAGTAGTACCCGGAAACGAGTTTCTTCGTATTGAACACATTCAAAGCGAAAACAACTCTTGATTTAATATTTAAAGAATATATTTATTACTATAATGATATTCAATTTCTTACCAACGGTTTTTGAGCGTTGAAAATTATTATCTTCACACAAATCAAACTGATAAAAGTTTTATTATAAATACGTTCCGAAATATTCTTTCTAGATGGCATTAGTTTTCTATTCTCCATAGATATATCTTCTTATAAAAACTGAAACACATGAACAGTTGAAACACATGAACAATTTTCTCGTTTTAATACATCATGTCTTCATAAACACTATTCAATACAAATTTCGTCTACATTCTTAACAAGTTAATGGTGTCTGGAAGTCACCAAATAATTAAAAATAAATATTAGTTTGTTTACAATAAATACGCTCAAAATACACAACGGAGTCGTCCTTTTTCTTAGAGAATTGTTTAGCAATCAACATATGATTACTTTACTTAGGATCATTTTACGTTTGATATGTATTTTAATCCGTTTTATGAAACTATCGAACTCGATTGTCGACTTTAAAAGAATATTTCGTAAGAAAATCATTAATAAGCGTAAAAGAAACCAACACTTCTTAAGCACTCAGTGCATTGTTTATGTGTATGTGTCGATGAAGTGCCAATAACCACCTTGAATCTCTCTAAGCGTTCACTTATTTTCTAACAGCCATCAAACAAACTAAAACACTGCTTCACTCGTATCTTTCTCTTTTAATGTTATTAAGAGATGTAACAGGTAACTTTTCACTCATTTAGGAAACCACAGAAACACAATCTGTCTTTATAAGAAGTATTAAGAAGAAAAAACATGTTTACCAAATGCTATTTGAAATGCATTGATTGTACATTTGCAAAATGTCAGATGGTTGAGTCTTGTTGTTATAGGTGCAACGGTAAATATTTTGGCCAACAGCGACCCCCCGGGGGGGGAGAAATAAGCGAAATTTGGAAAATAGGGAAGAAATGAAGCGATTTCTATTGTTTCGCATCTTAAAACAGGGAAGAAATAAAGCAAAATAGCAAAATGGCGGGGGAAGAAATAAGAACTTTTTGCCTAAATATTTACCGTTGTTTAGGTGAAACTGAAATTGCTTTTTAGTAAGATTGAATATTTTGTTGTCTAATCGATTGATATGCCTGTATTGGTGATCATTTCTTTCAAATACAGATTTTTCAAACTAAATATGCTTTATTAATAGAGCAAAATGAGTAAAATGTAAAGAGAATAAAATAAATTTTGGTCAATCTTAAGGATATGTAAAATGGGAATCTTAACCATTACACTGCGTGCCAAATTATTATAACTAACCTTTTAGGGTATAACTGAAAATCTAGAATTCATCTTTCACTCAAATTTTGCATAATAAAAGCCTTAAGATATATATTTTCGATGTTTATAATGAAATAACACAATTCAAACTATAATGGGGTAAATCAACAAATTCTTAAAATTCGGATGTGCCATATTATTATGGATGTATGTCCAAAGAACAAGAAAAACTAGTAAAACGCGCTCCCGGAGATTTACCCCCGGAAATTTACCCCCTAGGAATTAACCCCCGGGTGAATAACCCCCACGGATATTTACCCCCGGATATTCACCTATTATCAAATTATCAAATAAAAATCGCAACTTCAAATAAAACGCTTCTGCATTGTAGTGAAAATGTTTTTCCGGTGCGGACATTTCTATCTATCCTTTGAGGTATGAAAGTATTAGGTAAAGTCACCATTCCAAAACTACATAAGTGTAAACTCATTAAGTCAGGAATCAAATTTAGTGATGATAACTTTAAATGCAATATAATTGAATTTAGCTTACGTAAACTAGAAAGTGTTAATGTATCAAATATACCAATT
>JAUKPT010000145.1:1237-25952 GCA_032273505.1 Nanomia bijuga | reverse complement strand
TCTTTTTATTTCTTGTGAATAAATATAATTGAAAATATTTTCAGTATTATCTTTCGTGAATAAAAATAGTGTTTTTTTAGTCAGGTGTAGTAACGCTCAATGTAAAATGAATTATATCTATATATTGATATTTTTAATTATTAATTTTTTGTAGGATTAAATTATTTCATTGATAAATGAATTAAAATGTAATGCTGTTTTTCTTTCTGAATACGGGGGCAGTTTGTGTTTGGGTGTACCAACTTAGATGTTTGGATGGTAATGATAAACTTGTCATTATGACAAGTTGAATTTTCAATTCGTTGCTTAACATGAATGATTCAAACCAGATCTTTTAGGAATTTTTGCTATTAGAATAATAGCATTAGAAAAAAGTTTTCTAGGTATAATAAGTCATTGTTGTTGCTTTTTAAGACACATTTCCAGCTATATCTATAGTGATTTTAAACATCAACTTAATATTAAAGGGGAAGAACACTTATTTTCAATAATTTTACCAGTGGTAGTACTCAATAATCACATACAAATACAAAAAACTGCACTTCAATATCTTTTCTCGTTTTCAAGATATTTGAATTTGAAAAAATCAAAAAATCAAAAAGTGAAAAATGTCTATTCTACTACCTCATTGGTACCCAGGATGTGAAAAAATAAAAAAGGGAAAGGTATTAACAGTATGGTATTTTTTTTTTTTTTCGTGACGTAATAGCCGAAACACCTCACAAATAAAACTTCTATAAACATAAAAATTATCACAGCAGTTGTTTTCTTCTTTTTTGACTTCTTTTATATCACACATGCCCTTATCTCTAAGTAAAAAGAAAATATTAAAGAAAATACTATCGATGAACACTATATAACATTTCGATTAACATTCAGATGAATGAGTTCAGTAAGGTGTTGAAAGTTGTTTTCCCCTGTAAAAAAACTATCTAGCGTAATTCTTGATCAAAGATAGATTATTTCAGTATTTTGTTTTCATTTTAAACAACAAGAAGAGCGTTTTTAAGGGCAATTCTACATCTCCTATTATTTATGCCGCCTTTTTGATTTTTTGATTTTTTCCAATCCCAAAATCTCGAAAACGAGAAAAGATATTGAAGAGCGGTTTTTTGCATTTGTTTGTGATTATTGAGTACTACAACTCGTAAAATTATTGAAAATGAGTGTTCTTCCCCTTTAATATCTAGTGACATAGTTTCAGCCAACCTCTTCTGAGTGAATTATTATTAGGTAGTAAACTGCTGAATCGACTAAGTCGGAAAAAATTACCATATATTATTTTTCCTTCCTTGAGTTGTTAAACTGAAACAATACTTTGATCTTTGGTGCCATCTGGATTAAATTTGTTCATAATCGGATCTAAGAGTTGCTTTTTACCCTAAATTCACTCTTAAGTTTGTAATATAATGAAAAGACACATTATTTTCTTTCTTTTTTTTTGTAGAAATGTTCGAAAGGGGCGGGGGATATGATTTTAATCGTGTTAAATTCTTTTCTTTTAGATATACATGAATCTATTACTGGATAATGAAAATATATTGATGAATTTTATTTGATGGATCAAGTTATATTGTTATATTGCTTGAATATATATTGTCTGTTTATTTCTATAAGTTAAAGTTCTAGAATAAATTTAAATTGCCCTAATTTAACTCAAGAATGAGAAATCTCATCTTAACAGCTCAAAAATGCAAAAATGCTGCAGCTTCTCTGTTTGAACCGTGTCATGTGGCAACAACTTCTAGCGTGGTTACAGTAATGATACACTTAATGTAGACTAAAATGTGGGTTTACATGTTGAAGAGGTTACTGCTCCTGATTTTGGATTTGAAGAAATACCATGTACGATTGTTCTTATTCTTTCTCCCATCTCTTTTCCCCCAGATCGCATTTTAAATCTTACAAACCACGTCTTTTCAAAGCATCACTTCTCACAATATCATTTGATGCTTTTTTGCTTGGAACATGTATATTCAAGCAACACTTCACTATTGCAGACATTTTCAATTGTTGTCAATCAAAACTCGTTAGCGTTCTCGTAACGCTTGGAAATACCTCTCTTTTTTGAAAAGTATAAGCTCTCTGGTACGATGTACATTTATTTCAATATATATATTTGTTATCATTTACCATACTGTATTTCGCATTAAAAGAGAAAACATTGAATTGAATTGAAATGAAATTAATTAAACTATCATCTGCACATGCAGTTTTCCCTTTTCACCTAACAAAAGACCGTGACAAATATATGTTGCAATTTTAAATTTGCTAATTCCTATGTCTAGGGTTTCCACACTTAGTTGACTTCACAACAACAACTTGCTGAAGAAGACCTGACAGCCTTTTGGAAGAAACAGAGTGCAGACCTCCATCAAATCTTCCACTCTGACAATCGGTTACCAACTTGCTACATCTACCAAAGCAGGGTCACAACGCCTCTAACTGCCCTGCGAAACAAAAACATTTTTCTAGTTTACAGTTTCAGTTTTTTTTTTATAATTAGTGCCTTCTTTTTTACCAAGTGAACTATGATTTTACACTAATTTTTAAGTTAAAATATGTATTTAATATTTATTTTTTTAGATGATCTTAAATTTATTGCTAAATTGTTTTCATGTGTTGTTTTAAAATAATGACAATTATTGATAGAAATAGTAATTCTCCTTGATTTGTTCACGATCGTCATCGTTTACCTGCAAAACTCATGTCTTTTGTATAATTTCAATCTCAAGTTTAGATTATCACAGTCTTAGCCAAAATTGCCAAATTTGCAGACAATCCCTTAACACAATGATGTCATCTTATTCTGTATACTGCACAATATATTAGGGTTTGTTGCCAAATCATCTGTCAAGAAAAACATAGCCCATAGTCTATTGTCATTTTCTTAGTTGTTTTTTATTTAACTGCTGATGTAGACTCCCTTAGGTGATTTTTAAAATAAGACTTAAGATTTACACTATTTCTGCAGAAAAATATCGATATTTTATCATGTTTCTGTAAAGTATAAAGTATATCAAGAAAAAACACATCTCAGTCACACACAACACTTGACACACGGATTAAAACAGTTAACTCTGTCCTCTCAATCCTCTCAATCCTCTATCCTCAGAATGTTAAGAATCCTTTGGCCTCAAGCCTAAGGTAAATAGGTAAAAAAAGGTAACCACCTAATTAGGTATGTAGATTTTTCTGAAAACCGACTTCTAGACAGCTGATAACCAACTGATAGAACTGAGCTAAACCAGACTACACTGTTACCGACATATTCAAACGATCTTTAGAGTTGTAAAGTTTTTTATTCTTGTCAGATTAGGCATGATGTCTAGAAACAGACTTAGTAGTAAACACAGCAATGCAATGATTTCTTTCTGTGTGTGTTTCACTATCAAGGAAGAATTCTAACGAGGGCTAGGAAGAATGAGAACAATACAATAGTACAATGCAATGATTTCTTTCTGTGTGGGTTTCTCAATCAGGGAAGGATTCTGATGAGGTCTAGGAAGAATGTCAACAATGCAATGTTGTGATTTCTTTTTGTGTGTACTCTCAATTAATGAAGAAGACTGAACTAACACTCGAGAGATCGAGTGTCACCTAAATAAAACAATTTTAAATCAGATTAAGCAACATGGGGCAGCATGGGCTTCAATCTGTTTTAATTTATCCAGAATGAAGTATGAAGAATGATTTAAAAAGCAGGTCATAACAGAAAAGGTCTAAATTCACAGTATTTCAGGAGGTATAGAAGTGTATATGCATCTCTCTGTTATTCAACTGTTTGGATTCTAGGGGTATTGATACACCGCCACCATTTTGTTGTAGTCTGCATACATTTTTGGACCAAAAACATTTTAGTAAAACATTTTGGGCATTTTGTTGATTAGTTCCCATGTCCCAAGTACTTGCCCCCCCTCCCCTAATGGAGCGGGGAAGATGATTTTAATCGTGTAAAATTATTTTCTTTTAGATATGCCTGAATCTGTAACTGGATAATGAAAATATATTTATGAATTTTATTTAAATTGTTCATTTGTAAGGTAAAGTTCTTGAATGAATTTAATTGTCCTAAGGACACAGCCTGGCATGTTACAGCGGATGGGTCAATATCTTGACAATGGCACAAGATATAAACTTTTAATTTCACATGATCCTATGAACAGTTAGGGGTCTCATGCCAAAAATAAAAAATTTTCGGCGAAAAAAGAAGAACCGAATGCAGTATATTCGTATAATTTGGTACACTGGACTTAGAATGTCCCCATATGTATGCAAAATATTGACATTTAGAAATTTGAAATGAAACAATTAGATGATATTTAGTGGAAAAAAGAAACTCTCCATATTTTCTCTATTTTCCCCGAAACCTTTTTATTTTTGGCATGAGAACCCTAACCGGTCATATGATCATGTGTGAGAAGTTAAAAGTTTATAACTGGCGCCGTTGTTGAGATATTGGCCCATCTACTGTAACATGCCAGGCCGTGTCCTTTAGCTGGTTGTGGTCCTAATTTAATTCAAGGATGAGAAATGAGGTTTAAGCTTGATTTCAAGTGGGTTTCTTTTTCAGGAATTTTCAAAAAACCTAATCTTAGCTTAACAGCTGAAAAATACAATTAAAAAATTGTTTCATGACTTTTTTCTTCTGTTATCTTTGCTGTACCTGCTTTAGCTATTTAACTCCTATATCTGCTTGATTTCGCCCTTAATCTTCAACTTGAACTATCTATTTTGTAGGCGTGAAAAACTCAATTTTTTAATCACGAAAGTAACAAGTATGTGTGCCTCTAGTCACCACTAATTTCCCTAATATCAGGGACTCTTTCATGCCTGAAAATACAGTTGAAAATTGTTTCATGACTATAACCTGTTACCATAATTGTGCAGATGTATATTTTATTCTCTTCTCTGGCTTATCTTGAACTATTTACTTTAACAAAGACAACCTTGATTTTTCAATCACGGAAATCTTGTGCAACAAGAATGTGTACCTCTCTAGTCATCACATGTAGTGACAACTGATTTAACTAGAAACAATATTTAGAATGCATGTTTAGTCTGTTTCATACCCTTATCAACATTAGTAATATTTTTCCTGTTTTTCAAAAAACACACACAAAAAAAGCACTTTTTTGTTGATGTCACCAGTGAATAATTTGGCCAAAACTTCTTATTTCTTCCTTTCATCATTTTCCCTGATTTCCTTATTTCTTCCTTGTTTCAGGGTGAGAAATAATAGAAATCTCTTATTTCTTCCCCCTGTTGATCAAAATATGTTGTACTATATTTAGAAATGTTACAATTTCATGAAATCGTGTACTCAGTAATAAAGAGACCTTACTAGATATTGGGTTTGCTAAGGAAAATCAAATATCTTGAAGGACCTTTACTAAATGCCATGCTATATAATTGTATTTAACCTCTGCTTTTATTTATATACAATCATGGCAATCTCTACTACAGGCCATGCAACCATGCACGCGAAATCGAGTTTTCGACCTTATGACTGGGGCTGACTTTTCATATTTTTAAGGAGTGCTGCCCATTCGTTGTGGAAATAATGATCCATTCATCAAAAATGCACTGATTTTAACAGAAAATAATATATATTTTTGGTTCTACTTTTGTGTACCCAAAGAGATGAATATTGTCCATGCTCATGTAAATTTGTAAAAAAAGTCTTATTCCATCCCATTCAGAATAGAAGAAGAAAAACGACAAAATATAATAATCTGGGGTTCGCTAAGGAATTGTCGCCAAATTTCGGCTATTTTAGCCGTTTGATTGGTTAGAAATAACATCATCGGGGAGCTTATTGGTTAAATTCCATATGTCACAATTTGATGTTTTGTCATAATCAAAAATGATAAAAACGATTCTTCATATTCTTCAACCAATCAATCGGCTGAATTAGCCAAGGAAATACTGTATAACAAATTACAAATCGATATCTATTTCTCATCAGAGATCATGTCAACTTCAATAAATTCCAAGTAAATAGATGACATTGTTTATATTTTTTTTCTACGAAAACATAATATAAACATGTACACCTTTATTATGTATACATGTGATCACATGATAATGTTTATCATAGTTTAAATTTAACGGTTTCATCCTTACTACGTGTTTCATATTTGCTTACCAACAAGTATTTGTTTAAAACTAAAGAGAACACGTGATCCGTTTTCTTTTGTTTTTATAGATTTAATATTCCTAATAAATATTTATTTTGAATTAAAAATTTAGTATTTAAATGAAAGTGAAAAGAAGATAGTGGATGTGTGGTGGAAGTATAAAGTGTTTTTTTTTCTCTTTGTGGTGAAGGAAAGGAAAGTATAAATTCTCATTTTGTGGTCATACTTATGTTTTGATAGTTGCATTTATTAGATCTTTTTGAGGCTTTATATTGATGTCTTAATAGTTGTACAATTCAGTGTATCATTTATGTTACGTTACTATAGTTGTTTTGATGTTAAAACGTTTAACTTGGTTAATTGTAGGTATCATATTGCAAACTTCCTTACAACAAAATTATATTCCTTGCTACAAAATTATAAATATGACTTAATTGGGAATACCAGACTTCATAGTCTTAATGAAAATTAATTAATTGATTTTGATATTTATTGGTTGGAATTATATGAGCTGGACAATTATATAATATTAAAGGATTGACGGCATTGACGCCAAAACGATTTATATTCATATTTGTATTAGCTGTACAATTCAGTGTATCTTTTATGAAATAAAAATGTTAAAAGCAAAACAACTGTAGTTACTTGAATTATAAATATGACTGAATTGGGACTACCAGACTCGGTGCCTTTTTTAAGGATTATTTACTGGGGGGGGCTATTTTCTTTTCAACCTAATGGTCCGAGCATGTTTGAAGGGCCTTTACATGAGTTATTCAGAGCGAAGATCCAGTTTTTCCTACCATGGTGGGCGGCGAAGAAAATTTTGTTTTTATTAGTCTTTGGGTGGTATTTCTAAGCCATTTTGACCAATTTTGGGTGGGCCAAATGCGAAAGTTTGAGTTTCCTTGAGGGGCTAAAGATGTTACTGGGTGGGCCATGGCCCACCCAGTATATGACTTAAAAAAGGCTCTGACCAGACTTGGATCTGGATAATTAGTGTTGGTACTAGATCTTGCCTTAATTTCCGAGTGTCTTCAAAATCAATGTACCCCAACCTGGGAAAATTAAAAACTGTAGGCACTAGAAACGTATGGCAACAAACATTTCAAGACCTTTCTCCAGAGTGTTTGCCATCTGAAACCCAATTTAACAACTTAGTCTTATATAATAAAAGAATGTCCAAATACTCTTATCAAAAATGCGTGTCTTCATCAAGGTACTTTAAAATTATTTTCTTCCTGCGCTTTTTGAAATTCAAATGATTATTTCCTGCTGAGAATCAGGGTGGAAAAAAAACCCAGCAGCTGACACTTAAGGAAACTATTCTCACACGAAGTGGGAGCATCCAAAGTATTTTTTTTAAATCTATAATATCCTAGTAAATTATTTTTAGCTTGCATTATGTTATGATAGATTTCAAGACCAAATTTTTCCGAATTTGTATATCCCTATAATATTCAGAAAAAAATCTTTCTAGTTATGCTAGATACGAGACACGAAATTTTGTTAATTATATCTTCGCTGACACGAAGAAAAAGGTTTTTTGCCACCCAGCTGAGAATTTCTGATTGTTCACCCTGAGCCTCGATGTAGAGTATTATGGTTAAAGGAAAGACAACATAATTCTTTAAAAATGGAATTATGATCCAGTTAGATTTTAATAGAAGCTGACTTTTCTTCCTGCTAGATTGTTTTACTTCCTGTGCACAGATGCGCGAATGTTTAGGGTAAAAGGCACCCTGGTATTCATCAAGTACACTCCAGATCTGCTACTGTGTATTCAAGTTTGACGATTTGATTTTGTTTTTCTTTTCTGATCATTTTTTTGTGTCTTAACTATTTTTATTTGCTGTGTTTCATCCTTTTTACTGTATTTCTTTAATCTATCATATATTTTTTGATAATGGAAACCATGGTGCTAAAACAAACATTGGAACTTTTCCAATTATGCAATCCTGAGTTTTCTTATAGTTTTGATATTTTTTTAATTTTGAGTACGACAAAAAGTTCATTGAAATGTTTTAGTTGATGGTTGTCTTTTTAATACAATAATTTCAACTCTATTGGTATTAGATGGTCTATAGTACAATCTGGCACTATTTTTTGTGTAAATAAAGATATACACTCAATATTATTGATTTTTTTATTGTTAAACATTTTCATAACAGAAGCAGCAGAATGTGGCTTGGTGTGCTGGTCTTTGAACAAGACACTTTGGGAAATTTTGACAATTTTCTATCGATTGTATATTTTTTTCTCATTCTTTTTAATAGTTAGGAATTGGCTGCAATTATTCTCTTTATAATTTTAAGCCTAAATTGACTTATTTGCCCCAAATAGAGTATAAGAAGAAGCAGGAAACTGCATTTTAGCTTTACAGGATTAAAAGTTTTATTGCATATTTTACTTTACTAGTCTTAAAACACTAGAACGAAATGTTCATTTTAACCATAGCATGACCAGGAGTATTACTGCATTGTTTGCAGCAATAATTTAGATCAGATCAGCTTGACGATTTGATTTTGTTTTCTCCTCTTATCAGTTTTTTTGCTGCTGTGTTTTATCCTTTTTACTGCATTTCTTTAATTTATCATATATAGAATTGTTCATTTTAACCACTGCATACAAAAATGTTTGCAACTATATTTTCAGATCAGGTCTTGATACTTATTATTTATTTATCTGTTTAGTAATTCGAACAGCCACTTCAAAATACAACATTCAGTGCTGATGCTCATCATGTTTAAGTAGAATCCTAAATATGAATCATCAGCAAATTTCAGATATTTTAGCCGTTTGATTGGTTAGAATTTCCATCATCAGGGAGCTTATTGGTTCAAGTGGAAATGTCACAATCTGATGTGTTTTTTAAATCAAAAATGATAAAAGTCTTCTACATGACCCAATCAATCGGCTAAATTTAAGCGATGATCCTTAAACACATATTTTTCGATGCTATCTAAGTTATTAGTTGAAGCCTAGCAATCCCATAGCAAGATATTAAAGATCTTCATGAATAATATACATCGGCCTGTGTGCAAGACACGACATTTAGGTTACGGAGTTATTTCTTGTCATTTATGAATCACCAAAACAGTAAATTTATGTCATCGACCTCGTCAACGAGATGTCAGGTGCAAAAAAGTAGAGACAAAACTCTTCTTTTCACAACTTTTTCACAGTACTTTTGTAAAATTGACCACTTATTCTCACTTATGTAAGTTAATTTGATTATATTTAAAAAAAAAGGTTAAAACGTAAGGAAAGAAGTAAATTTCTGTTATTTATTTATTTATTTGAAAAGCTTGGTTCATTTTTATTGTGTTGGAAGATAAAACATAACGTTATTTTTTCGTTCAAAGATCATCTCAAAACGTGTCTAATTTAGACTATTGATTGGTTGAATATTACATCATCAAGAATCGGATCGGATTGGTTCATTTAAAAATAATATAATGTTTTGACTTTATAAGAAAACATCAAATTGTGACATTTTCAAATGAACCAATCACATTGTTGATGATGCGATATTCAACCAATCAATAGAGATAATTCGTTTAACACGTTTCTTGTTTATATAATGTTTACTATGTCAATTCACTTTGACGTTTAGTAAACATTTCTCTCTCTTGATTTACTTTCACTATTTTCCTGTTTTTGTAGATAAGTAGTTTATGATGAGTTAAAAGTAGAAATATACAAGAACACGTTTTTTTATAAGAATCTCGTTTATAAGAACATTCGAGGCTCAGAATTTAAGAACAACTTTTTTGTACAATCTTTGAATTTGGATTGCTATAGTGTCTCTTTCGTTGAAATTTTTATTCTTAGAACGGATAAAAGAACATTCGAGGCTGAAAAACGGTGAAAGAATTAGATCATCTTAAATTTTTTTTGTTCCTCCCTTTCATGTATTTGTTAATTGGAAATCTACTTTATTCTCATTAAAATTACTTCTGCATTTTGAACATTGTTATGATTATGCATTTATTAATTGGAAATTAAAATGTTACGAGGCTAGTCTAATTTATTGACTATGATGAGTAGACGCTTCGTGTATTTTTAGTGTATATTGTGTTTGTTTTAAGATTAAAATATTAATTGACTTTTTTCTACAACTTAAAATGCACTGCATGAAAATATTTCGACAGAAAATTGATTAAGAAAAATATTAATTTTTTGCAAATATATATTGACAACTATTTTTTTTCTGATGTAATTAGGTTATGTCTAGAGATGGATTTATCATTTACCTACTGTTTATTTCGACTTCATGTTGGTGAATTGGTTTTGAGAACATGCGAGTGAGGTATCATAATTGAGTCATTTGTTTAATTGTCTTGATTAGTCTCAGTTGAGGTGTTTGATGTATTTGGTTTGGTTTGATTTTATTTGATTGTAAAGAACAAAACTATGTTTATGACTAAAATCGACAAAATGGGTTATAAACGTTCGAAGTTTTGCAACAAATAATTTTTTTTGTAGTATAAAAGTACTACGCGAATTATTGCTGTAAAGAAATTATTGCTATAAACCAGAGATGAGTCTCGGTAAGATTAAATATCTGATTTCAGATTATTTCATCTTTGATACATCTGAAAATTCTGTAAGGGCTTACAGATTTCTGAATATCTGTGGACAAAAATTCTGTAAGGGTAATCTCTTACAGATTTCTGAATATATGTGTACAAAAATTCTGTAAGTGTAATCCCTTACAGATTTCTGAATATATGTGGACAAAAATTCTGTAAGGGTAATCCCTTACAGATTTCTGAATATTTGTGGACAAAAATTCTGTAAGGGTAATCCCTTACAGATTTCTGAATATGTGTGGACAAACATTCTGTAAGGGTAATCCCTTACAGGTTTCTGAATATATGTGGACAAAAATTCTGTAAGGGTACTCCCTTGCAGGTTTCTGAATATCTGACCTAAATTCTGGATGGTAAAAATTCTGTAAGGGTACTATGTAATGATACTATGGATATATTTTTTGTCACTTCTAAGTGCTCTGGTGAACAATAATTTAACTTCTATTCGACAACATAAAATGGTGCAGAATGGCTGAATTTGGGGGTACTTGTGAGCAAAATTCTGAAATTTTTTTAGGGCTTCGCCCCAAACCCCCCTGCTGATGTCTATCATAATTTGCTGGTTACAAATTAACAAATGTTCATGGTTATTCTGTTTTATACGAGCTGCGTTTATCTTGGTGTATTGTATAACTGTGTCAAGTTGTCTGTTTTATAAAATGTCCTACATACAATGAGAGTTTCTTAATTTGAACGAAAGTCCAATTCGTTTTACGCATGTTATAAAATATTTTCATTAATCTAATTGGAATCATCTTCTCGAAGGCTATTTAAATTATTACGTAACGTAACGCTCGAAAGCTTTATGTTATGTTACCTTTTAAAAAGTTGGAACCATCAGTAACGAAAGAGGGTATTCAATAAATGACACCCAAACATGGTCCCTTGTTGGGAATTTTTGTTTTAGGTACCAATTCTACCAATTTGGTTTGTTAAGAACGTTTTTCTGCCTTAAACTCAAAGTTTACATTTTGTTGATGACATTAATGAAACTTGTTATTGATCGTACTCTTTACTGCTGCAACTAATCTCTCATGCACACTGCTGTTCTTTTTTCCATAACAAATTCTTTTTCATGTTCATCAATATTTATTACTGTTTGGATTTCGAATCAATTTTTTCGTTTACTTTTCGTGTATTTTCGTATTTTTGTATGAATCATTTATGACCTTTACTACACATTTAGTGTGTTTCTGTTTCTTGGTTTCCTGTATGTTTAGGAAGAAATATGTATGCTGAAACAATAGAATGTTTTCTTCGTGTTTTGCATACTGCATGAAAAAAATGTTGTTTGCGCTCCTTTGTCCAACTAGATCTTTCAAAATAATGATAAATTTTTTTAAGAAATAGTTTGAGTCTGAAATGAATGGTAAATGATCTTCGTTTTGGTCATAAATTTATCAAATTTTGTTTCTCAATTTTTTTATTTCAACTTTATTCGACTATTGCTGCAACATTTAGTTTATTGACGAAAATGTTCTCATAATAGAAAAACAAAATTTGATATTATAAAACAGTATATTGTTGTTCGCGATAATTAGTGCCCGCGACCTTTTCTTTTCAAAAGAGCATAAGGTATCATCGCCAAATTACGGCTATTTTGGCCGTTTGATTGGGTAGAAATAACATCATCGGTACGCTTATTGGTTCGATCTAAAATGTCGCTATTTGGTGTTTTTTTAAAATCAAAAATTTTAAAAACGCTTTTATCTGAACCAATCAAAATATTGATGATGTAATTTCAATCGGCTAAATTAGCCATAATGATCCCTCAGGTATGTTGAATTTAATTTTTAATTTCACTAAAAAAAGATAATTATTGTTTTAATTTTCATTGAGAAGAGCAAAATATTTGCAAAAATGTTACATAGTAAAATGGACTCGTGGAGTGAGGAGATTCCGCATAACGGTTTTGCTACATGCTGTCTTTTGACATTCTTCGTATTTTTAGATAATGATGAGGAAGTTACATTGAATACTGTACGCCTCATTGTTATCATATCTTTCATTGATGAAATTCACTTTTTTTGAAATATATTGCAGTCAATTCCAAAACTATGTTCGGATATTTAGTTTTGAGAGGAACTCTTTCACACACTTGTGTCCCACACTAGCCATACAAGAATTAGTTTAAGATTAAGTGACTAAAAAAACATGTTTCGATGTATAGATTTAAATATAATTTAAGTGCATTCTGGTTGGTTAATAATTAATGGTTAATAGTTTTCACTTATGATAGAACAGCCATGCACAAGCTCTTTACATGCTTATCGAGTCAATCGCTTTATTCTCACCTAGTGTTTTGTCAGCTACTAAACTGACAACCCAATTCCCCTCACATGACATAGTTAATACATGTGCCCTCGCTAAGAGCCCGAGTCGGTGCATTTTATTGTATTATTTGTAATGATGCTCGCCTCAACCATCGGCGTCCCCCATTCAGTGAGTATCTCACGACGACGATGCTTAACTCACATGAATGGAAAGGTGGCATACCACAACGAGAAAGTGGCTCATTCATGGGTTAATTGATTTCTAATTGATCCGAAATAGTATTGCTCTCAGGTGCTTCAGATTTGTGAAAGAAATTTAGTTGTAACGAAATTATCTAACAAGCATAGGTGAATTTGCCATTTTATAAGTTTAAAATTACATCGTGAAGCTTGTGAGAATTTTATCATGAGTGTTAGTTTTAACAAAAGTTTTATCAAATGATGACATTTTGAAATCAACCGGATTCTTCTTGTTGATGTAATTTGTAGACAACTTCTAAAATGGTAGCAGATTAAGTTTCTCTACACTAAAATATTTCTGTGTATTTTAAATATTTCTATTATCAAATGCTTCCTGATACCAAGATTGTTGAGCAAACTGTTTCTTTGTTTGAGACTTCAACTTCAACTTCACCAAATATGGAATCCAGTCACAAATTCCGAGAGCTATTTTTAAGCTATTAATACCTGGCAAATTGCTCTTGTTGCTCATCTTCTTTGTCAACAAAGCTATATTATCTTCACGAGTAAGCATATAAAAACGCTTTGTGCTGACTGGATTATATGAATCATGGTTGTTTTTGTTGTCATTTTTTGTGGTCGTACTGCTGTGCTTATATCATCTAGATGTTAAAATATTATGTCTCTTAAAACAAAAACGTGATTTATGATGTCAATGTGGTCTGCTTCTTTTTTCCAGATCTTTTTTCAAATTCTTGTTTTTTGTGATGATTATGAATAAATCTTATCGCATCGGTCGAATGGCAATGGCTGAACGTGATACTCAAAAGATGAGATAAATATATTATCAAGTCTTCCATCGCAGGAAAGTAACCATATTGTGATAATAACTGTATAATGAAAATTATATATATTTTTTAAAATTCCAGGTCAAAATTCAGAAAAAATCAAGTTATTCTAGAGAGTAAGGAATGAATGCGTTTGAAGCCAAAAAAGCCAAAATCGAACATAAAGGGGGAGCTCTTTACCCTCTTCATTTCTGAGAGTTTTTGGACAATTCTTGAAAGTTCATTAATTTGAAAAAAAAACAGGTGCACCCAAAAAATTGATAGTAAAATATTATTTAATGTGCCCTGGTAACTCTTAAATGCTTCAGCTTTTGTTTCTTTGTTGTGCAGGAAATATCTTCGATTCACTGTTAGAAAAACATTATTTTTAATATGCTTTTCTTTATATTAGAATGCATTTTCTTTCTTAGTTGTACAGTTCATTTGCTTGCCAATGAAACAAACTAAAATACATTCTTTGTATTATTTAGAAATCATTCATTTATAGTTTGCAAGGTAAAAATATTGTGACCAGTACAATATTAGGGAACGTTCAAGTGTAACGTAATGCCTAGAGGGGACAGGGGGTCTTGAATTGACCAAAAAGTGCTTCGCGCAACACTTGAATGTTCCCTTAGTGAAGTTAAAACTAAAAATATAAATAGGTGTAATGATATATTTTGGATAACCTAAAGATTGATTTTACACCAGGGGTTCAAATAAGACCCGGGGAACGGGGAAAATCAAGATTTTATCTAAATTTACCTAAATTCCCCGGGTGAATCTATCATATGAGCGTAAGTTACTGTTATATCTATAGTATTTTATGCATTATTCTCCGGCTGTAAATTTGATTACCCGACCCCGAAAATCTTTAGTTGAACCCCTGTTATACCCGAAATATATCCTTACATTCATTTATAGTTTTATGCTCTGATTTAGATAAAATATTTTGTTCATCTAATTGACAGTCTTATTTATTCTGGTTTGGAATTATAAGAATAGTACTATTCTTTAGTAGAACTCTTTTGTGCTTAATTGCAGGGAATATAATAAGCGGGAATATCTTAAAATGAAAGGGGGGACAAATGAAATGACCAAAAGTATCTAAAGTGATATTGATATGTTGATATGTTGATATTTTTTAACCTAAAATAGTATCCTTAGATTTTACCAGTCTCTGTCAAATTTTGATAATATGGGTCTGTGGGTCATTATAAAATACTATTGAGGGTGCAACCCCCCTCCTCTACAATTAGTTACAGAATATTAGTGTTGTGACTAGTGATTTAGGCTTAAATCTTTCTGATGAATACAAATTATTATAGGTAAAAAAGAACTGTCACACTTAACTGCACAAAAATGATGCAAAAGATTTTCGTTTATGGGACATTGAAATACCGATGTCCAAACCATCATGTCCTCACTGATATCAGCAAGGGAATCGCTGAGTATGTCTGCTCTGCTAAAACAAAACTCAAGTACCCTCTTGTTGTTGCCGGTGATTACAATATCCCATTTTTGCTGAACCAGCCTGGGGTTGGCCATCATGTTACAGTTGAAGTGTACCGTGTCGATCAAATGATGAAACAGTTTCTCGACAAGATGGAAAGGGTGGGTGTCTTGTATGACACTGAAGTTCTCGATCTGATCACTGATAACTCCGGAGAGATAAGTTGTCCTGGTTATTTACTTAACGATTGGCTAGACTTTATGGAGGATTTACCAATGGTTGAAAGTTATTCTGATCTAGATGATAGCAATGCTAGTTATATCCCTCCTTCCAAACGAGTGGGGCCAATCATAAATTTGGTCAAACAGGTCAAGAAGTGTGTGGATGAATTCTCTAGTTGAGTTTCGCATGTAGATATGTAATTTTTTTTGTACATATTTTGAATTTGTAAATATTGTATAGGTATTGTGTTTATGTTAAAGGCTTTAAAGCCATATAATGTTGCGGGGGGAAAAATATCGCAAAATTTGCGAATTTTTCCTAGCAACTTTAAGAAAAGTGTTCTCTATTTTACATCATTTTGACATTATTTATTCTATATAAAAAATTGAATTTTTAAGAGGATGACGACATTTGCCGGACAAAGAGATGCAGGAAGTCCGCAACATTTCCTGCCCGCAACATTTTATGCTTTTAAAGTATGTTCCCCGTATATTTTGTCGCGTATGTCATTTCCTAGTCTCTCTCTATCTGAAAAAAATGGCTAGAAATATTGAGGTAAAATAATTGGTCCTATAACCCTGGAGGGCTCCTTGATAAAATGTCTGTCTGTCAGCTAAGACCTATTTCTATCAAAATGGTGATTTTTTTTTACTATTTTTATTAAAACAGTCGATGGTAAAAACCTTTATTCGCCACTTTTCTTTTTGTAGATTTACCAACTGAATTATATTTTGCTTTAAATAAATGTAAATATTTTGTATATTTTTAGTTTTTGAAAATTTAGAGACAATTTGTAGATAATTCCTTTAACTTCAAAAAGATTATTTTTAATTTGCGAAAAAATGGAATTCTTCTTCTATAATAATTAATTTTTTTTTTATTGTAAGCTCGTGCGTTATCTACTTATTTTCACTGTTTCTTTTGACCAGACATCCATTTCTTTCCGCGAAGGAACTAATTTTTGCTAAAATATCCTGCTACTTTTACTAAATAATTGAAGAAAAAAGCAACTTCAAACAAATTCTCCCTCTGACTTTTGTTAGTTCTAACTGACTCAACATCACCCGTTTTTTCATTATAACACCACCTATGAATGTATGCAAAACTCCTTCGTGCTATGAGAGTTTTATAGCAGCCTGTTTGACGCTGTGATCTATCTGTGTAATTTAATATCTTTTAATTTCTAAGAAGAAACACCTTTACCTACAGGGTTCAGACAGGTCAGGGAAAACCTGGGAAACCTGGAAAACCTGGAAAACCTGGAAACTAGGTATTAAAAGTCAGGGAAAATGAGAAAAATGGAAAAAAGTTAGGGAAAAGGTCAGGGAAAATATTTTATTTTGAAATATGCATATTGTCAAAGGTTTGTTTCTTTGTTTGTGATATATATATATATATATATATTTTATTGTCTAGAAATGAGATACAAATGCGAGAAAACAAAAATATTATTAAAAAATTTAAATTAAATTCTAGACCAGAAAAAATAATTGTTCTTTTAACTATTTCATTCGTAATTTTTTTTTTATTCATTCTTGATTTAAAGAAGAGATTTTCGTCGTTTTTCAATTCTTTTTAAGAAACGTCCAAGTTTTATTGCGTCATCTTTTGTTTCAGGATTGAGTAAAGATTTTGCATCTTCATAGTTACGTAGTTCTCTAAAATCATTTCTTTCATGACCATCATAGACTTAGCTAAATGACCTATTTTCCTGACATTTTTAGGCGTTAAATTTGTCAATCAACGATTCGGTCAGGGAAAATAATATGTAATTAAGCCTATTTTCCTGGAGAAAGGTATGTTTTCAGCCAAAAAAAGTCAGGAAAGTCAGGAAAAATCAAAATGAAATTCTGTCTGAACCTGACCTATTATTTTCTTTTTTTTTTGACAGTGAAAACTAATGAAATAGAAAAGAAAGGGGGAATCTCAAAGGTTGGTCTAGACTGTTGATTTTACATCATCATGATATTAATTGGTTCACAAAACAATTTCACCAAAATATTTGGTTTTAATAAACCTTCAAATTTAGACATTTTTAAATGAACTAATCAGATTTTTGATGACGTAATTTTTAACCAATAGATCAATATTCTATTCTTGGTGTCTTTGCTGTATAGTCTTCGCCAAGAACACCATCGTGTGTATCAGTGCGCTGGGGAAATGGAACCTTGCACCATGCACCATTCACCATGCACCATGCACCATGCACCATGCACCATGCACCATGCACCACAACTTGTTATTTCACCCATCTATTTTGTTGTTCAACTTAAATTCGACTGGTACATTCTTCAGTGTGGCGTGCAACAATTTAAATACTTCACCCAAGCTTCAAAACATTAAATAACAAACAGTTTTCAAACCAGTATGATTTAAGATACATAAGAAAGAAAAAATGCAATCCAGAAATTACTGTGTACTGTGTTCGTAGATTAAATAACATGTAAATAAGAATTGTAGTCTGAAGAAGATTAATTAAAAAGTTTTCACATGAAATTGGCAGTATCCAAGTGACCGTTTCTTAACTTCTTCTTCTTTTTTTACAATTGTTGTGTGCGTGTGTCTAATGTTAGTTATGTTTATGTTTATGGTTTCTGATGTTTTTAGAAAGCTGTGTTGTTTTGCGGTGTTTTCGTTTGTTTTTGTTTTTGGCAATCTTTTACAATGTTTAAAGTTTTTTTGAGTCCGTAAACGATAAATTATCATTTTTTATTTGTGAATATCTTCGTAATTTCTTTTAACCTTTTTTATATATCTAAAGGAAAGAAAATGTTTTTTTATTAGAATCTGGTTATGAAGAACATTCATGCTGATATTGGCTCAAAAATTAAGAAGATCTTAAGAACACACACAGGCTGAGTGTAAGTCGAGAAAAAGAATTGCTAGTTAGTTAGGCTTTCCACACTCAAATATAAAATACAATAGGTCTGATACAAAATATATTTATCTGAGTGTGGACGATTTTCAGATAAACAAGTTAAAAGTTTATCTGAGTGTGGAAGAGTGTTTCTGAAAAAGTTTCCCGATAACTTTAACTTCGTTAAACAATAAATATCCGGTTAGTTATCGGAGCGTTTTCAAGTAACTTTAGAGCAACAGAAAACTTATAAGATTTTCTGATAACTCATATAAAAAACAGAATTAATTTATATGGACTTTAAGATTTCAGATAAATATCGTGAAAAAAAGTTATTTGAGTGTGGAAAGCCTAAGTATGGTTAGAATGGTTATTATATAATGTTATTGGTGTTTGCATTTAAAAAGGCTTATTTACAAAGATTTTTACTGTTATTTTCGTTGAAGTTTAGGCGTTCTTATAAAACGTGCATGACTGAAGAATCGTAGATTTCCATTTCCATTTGGTTCTGGTTCTGGTTCTGGTACGAATTTAAGTTTGCGGTATTTTGGTTTTAAACTTCAAGATGATGTTGGATAATACTACTGTTTTTGCAGTAACTTTCCAAAAATAAATTTAACCATTCTTTATATTTTGATTTTACTTCCATTATACTTATGTCTGAATTTTATTCATTTTTTTCTGATTGACTACTGCTCACTATATTTGTCATGTGATGTTTTGCAGATGAAAACATTCTGAACAGTAGGCTTGGTATTGTGATTAAGAAGCATATATAATATATAATAAACAAATACCTATGATTATACATGCGTAGATCAATTATTCTATTTTTAGAAACAATATATATTGGAGCTTATTTCTACAACTCGCAATTATCATGAAGTTGGCACATTAATCTAACTGTTTTTTTTTTATTCTAGAAGGTTCAGTGTGCGATATAATACTATAGATACAAAGTTCGGGGGGAGGGGAGGGGGCAGAGATTACGTTTCTTCTTAGTTAATTCCCTAATTCCCTAATTGATGAACGGGCAATTAATGAGCCTGCAGACAATGTGGGCCAGGAAACCAACTTCAATAACACTGAAGAAGTCCAAAACTGGCAGGCGGTCGAAACATGCCTGACTTAAACAAACAATCAAAGAATTAAAACAAAATCATTATGAATGATATTGGTTGATTTCAAGTGTCATCATTTGATGTTTGGCTGAATATAAAATAAAAACGCTGATAATAGTTGAACCAATCAGATTTTCAACGAATGGGATGAAAAATTTATCTATGATTTGCAGAAAAGTGTCTTGATTTTCTGATAATTGTTGGCAAAATTTGTCGAACTTTTCGAGATTTTATTGTACTGTCATGATCTGCCACTTCTCTCGTTTAGTGACTCATGTCTCAGTCCTTGTTTACTTTTGAGATTTAGACGATGATGACGATGATGTTTTTGTTGACTTAATGACTAATCCCATGGGTGACAACTAAACGTCATCTTGGCACTTACATAAGTTGTATAAGCCTAATAGAAAAACATGAGTTCATGAGATTTGGCTGCCAGGGCCCGGTTGTTCAAAGCATGTTTAAAGCTGTTTTAAGCTAAACACTGCATCTTAATTCGAGACAAAACACCCGTGGGGCATTCTTCGACACAAGAAAGACGAATCTAGTCGTGGTACTCAGTACATTACGTACTCGATTTTTTAATCCTCCCTATAGTGTTGGTTCTACATTAAATATTTCTTAAAAACAGTGACTAAAAATAAGTTTGTTTAAGCCTATTGTATTTGATTCGATAACAATAGAAATATCTTACGTTAAACAAGTGTTTAAGTTAAATAGAGATCGAACAATCGGGCCCAGGTCTCCTTTTTTTCAGGGTGTCCACTTGTACTGCGATGTACTTGGATGTAATGTGTGTACTGGGATGGCAAATGTACTGCAAAATATACTGGGATATGGGTCACTTTGGACTATGTACTACAAATTGTACTGGATTCATAATTTCCGTCCTCGTGAAGATTATAATAAATTTTCAAAAATCTTTTGAACATATAGAATTAAACTATTGTTTCTCAAGATCAGGAAAATGAAAAAACGTGTTGGTATTTCGAAATAAAAAGGATTGGCAACCCTGATTATTTTCTATCTTTTTATACTTGTATTTAGCTTGTCCTCAAAGATTGATAGTCACTACTCTAAGCGAGTGAAACAATAGGACTGTATATTTATCCATGGTTGGAAAACATGGAAAACATGGAAAACATGGAAAAGTCAGGGGAAAACTTCGAATAATTTATTTTACATTTTGTCAGTAAAAAATCTTCCTTAAATGCAACGATTTTTTAGAAAATGTCAGGAACTTTGGACCCTCGCTCAGGAGACAACACCCTCAAAAATAGGTACTGCGATAAGAATGGTCAGGGAATTTTGAAAATATGGTCAGGGAAAACCTGGAAAAGTCAGAGAATTCTATCACATTCAAGTCCTGACAGCCATGTTATCGACCTTATGCAAAAACATACATATAGATCAAAAATGTGTAAAAGATATAGATATAAAAACCGCCCTCCCTCATTAATTAAAAAAAAAGGACGATAAACTTTTTTAACGGACCTTACTATTTCGTAATAGCTTTATATTTCTTCGTGATTTAGTAATGGTTTTAGCTACAGTATAAATAGTTGTATTAAGATCACAGAGAAAATACGCATTTCTACACTGTTATGCATTGCATGGTATATATGACTAAAATTTGAGCATGAGAACATTTTGCAGCAGAGGTAAATATATTGGTCAAAAACTTTTATCAAGATCTTATAAAAATTGTTTGTAACGGGAACAAGATTAATGGCTGAAGATTATTTTTTACGCTGAGTTAAATCCAAGAGTGAATTTCACTGGGCGTAGCGTGACACTCTCCCTTCTGTAGTCTAAACACGTGTACATTCGGCTTTTAATACCCCCCTCTCAATTTAACTACCGCCCTAAAAGATCTTAAGGATCGAGGGGTGAATGTTTATGGAGCGCTAAAAATTAAACTAGAAAACTTGCTCTTAAAAGATAATTGTTGCACCAACGGTAAAGAAATAATAAGATTTCTATTGTTTCGCACCCAAAAACAGGGAAGATATAAAGCAAAATAGCGAATTGGTGGGGGGGGGGGAGAAATAAGAACTTTTGGCCAAGACATTTACCGTTGTGTTGCACGCCACAAAGAGGAATGTACCAGTCTTAATATTTCACCCAAAATGTTGTCAATTTCCAACTTTTCTCTCTAAAAAATATTTCAAAATGAATATAGCTATTTGTTTGATATTTTTTCCAACCAATTAGATGTGTTAGGATTGTCTTCAAATTATGGCAAATTTAACCTGTTGATAGGTTGAAAATTGCATTAAAAATCTGATAGTTTTATTTTGATTACTTTTAGCTTTAACAAAATATCAAATGATGACATTTTATGATGGACCAATCAGATTCTTAATGATATAACTTTTGACCAATTAGATTCTTAATGATGTAACTTTTGACCAATCAAACGATACATTTACTTATAATTTGTAGACGATGCCTCGTCATTTTCTAAGTGGCAATAATTTTTAAAGTAAGCTATTCTTATTTTAATATTTGTTTCCCAGCGATAATACTTTTTTTACCCGTCATGTATATCTTTCTGTTATTGTCTGTGCTTCATACCATACTATTGCATCATCGCAGTTAGATGGCAAAGCCTCCTATTAATCTAGCTTTATGATATTGATAAGTTGTATACTAATCCAATTATACTAAAAAGATTAAAAATTATAATATGAACATTATTTAAATGTAATTTTGATGTCACTTTTAAGTAAAAAATATTAGATTGTATTATAATAAAGAAATTGTCGAGTGTTGCCAGAGGTATTTTTGTCGAAATTTAATGTTGATGAATTATCTACCTGTTCGATTAATTTTCGAAAACTCAAGTACTAGCTACTATTTAGATAGATATTGGATTATAACTCTTATTTGTTACGTAACTAAAGCATCTTTTTTTTTATGTCAATGTTTTTGAGTCATGTGCTTTTCCAAATCAACTGTATTCATGACGCTGTATAGATATTTTCTGAGTGAAAAATATTATTATATGTTTTGAATATGATATCCTGGTTTATTTGTATCGCTGAGAGCATTTTTGTTAAGGTATTGTCTACAATTTAAAGGTAGATTTATCATTTCATCTGTTGGAAATTACATCTTTAAGATTTTGTCTGGTTTACTGATTTTTGATTTCAACAAAACATCAAATGATGGCATTTTGTACACCTTTAGAGGTACCCTTTAGAGGTACCCTTTAGAGGTACCCTTTAGAGGTACCCTTTTTCACAACACTGGCCTACTATAATAACATACAAATATTACTAGCATAAATAATTTACGTCACTGGGACGGTTCTGTTCAAAATGTCTCAAAATAGCTGACTCCTGGCCGACACATAGCATTTTGAGTTTTATCTGAGAACCCATTTTCTCTAAAAATGATTACAAAAACATGTTTCAGAAAACATCTCAAAACCTTGTTCTAATTTAGACTGTTGGTTGTGTGAAAATTACATCAAGAGGTTGATTTAGAAATTTCGCAGTTCGATATTTTGCTAAATTTCTTAATTGAACCAATCAAGATCTTAATGATGAAATATTCAACCAATGAAAAGTCTAAATTGGACAAAGAATGATTCCCGAATTAAACAAGCTCGAAAAATTATCAGGGTTGCCACTTGTTCTCAATATTTTCACTATTCTAAGGAAAAAATCATGATTTTCCCGAATATAAAGAAAATATTGAGCTTCTCTATTTTAATGTAAGGAAGGGTGTTGGTGCAACGGTCAGGTATGGTCGTATAAGATCCTCTCTTCTTGACGAAAATTTTGAATGTAAGTATGCCCTTCAAGTCTGTAGGTCAGTGCAAGACTTACCCCGTTGAAGATCGAAAATAATGAAAAAAACAGTCATGATCGCTGGCTTGAAATCTCAAAAATGCCACTATTTTTCACTATTTTTAGGCTCATGAGGTCACTCACTATTTATCATGATTTATAGACCATTCCCAGTGGCAATTCAGAATTTTAACCTTGGACCTGCAACAAGAAAATGATGTCTATAGACTCTGAATTCCTATGCTGCTACAAAGTAACTGTTTTTCTTAACTATGTCAACGGCTGATATACATATTATATATATATATATATATATATCTTGCCAGTTTCTCTTATTCGTGTTCATTGTCATAGGATATGTGTCATTATTAATGGCTTCCTTTCGGAAAATATCATCGTAAATAAATTGATTGGAAATGAGAAACACATACACATCTGAACTATGAGATTGCCAGACAAGATATTTGTCTTTTATAAGTAGGTTTTTTAGCTATATTACTACCAATGTCAGGGTTTTTCTTTTCAAATCTTTATTCGTCAACTCCCTTTTACAAAACCTAAGTGGAAAACCCTTGATCCCCATTTTTATCTTAATAGAAACGTTCTCAGACAGATTTGTTGTCAAATTCCTATATGCTGATTCTTCCAAAAAAAATAGTTAATGATGTATTAAATAGGTTTAGTTGGGAGTTGTTTTTGAATTAATCTAAATAATCGCTTAAGCTTTTCATTTGATGTACGACTTTGTTTTTTCTAAAACTTGCGATGTCGAGAGTAGTCACTTGGGGATTGTCTACAAATAAGGTAAACTTGCCTTTTCATTGGTTTAAAATTGCATCATCAAGAATCTAATTGGTTGATTTCAAAATGTCACCATTTGGTAATTTGTTTTAAGTCTACCATTCATGATGATGATGGATTTAAATGAACCAATCAAAATCTTCAAGATGTAATTTTTTAACCAATCAAACATTAGATTTACCTATAATTACTTTGTAGAGTATTCTTTGATCTATTTTCATTCCACCTTTAATTAGGATTTTGCCAGAACTCATTTTGCTATTTTTATGGTGAAAAATATACTTGGCATCTAATCAACATATAGTCAATGTTTGTCTTGATTGATTAAATAGCTGATGTTTTAAAGGAGTTTCTTTTATAAAAAAAATCATTGTTAATAAAATGGGATTTGTTTGACTTTTGGAGACACGTTTATTATGTTTAAATTCATTGCATTGCAAATGATGAAG
>JAUKPT010000144.1:0-26038 GCA_032273505.1 Nanomia bijuga | reverse complement strand
CTCTTGTGTGGTTGAAACTTGCATAATCTGGGGGGGGGGGTGAGCATAATCTTTAAACCTTTGATAAGAGATTTAGTTCTTCAAAGTCCCAAATACTTCAGTAGAAAAGGTAAACCCGTTTTGAAACCAGGTTTTTAAGAGTCACCCTCATAGGCGCAACGGCCGTTATGAAAATGTTCGAACTTTTCGGGCAAAAATTAACTAATTTTTTATCTCTTCTCTAAGCCCACATCAGTTTTCTCAACATCAACATCATATGTTTTGAGTCTTTCTTTGAAACCTAGAATACAGTTACAGTTATGCCAATTTAACTATCGGTTTGCTATATCTGCATTTTAGAATTTGGAATTTATACATAGTTTGATAAAAGTAAATAATACTTAATAGTTCGAGTGTTTTAGAAAAAAAATTTCGGGCAAATTTGTAGCCCCCCCCCCCCCCCTAAAAAAAAAAAGAATTTTTGCCCGTTGCGCCTGTGATCACCCTCTCTGCATTTTGCGCCCTGAAAAAAAATATAGAATAATGTCCCCCCCCATACCCCTTTAAAAGACAACCACAACTTTCGTTAAAACCCGGCCCATTATAATTTCATTTCAGGAACTCCATAAATAAGTTCCTAAAAGAGTTCCTAAAACGGAATCATAATGGGTCGGATTTTAACGAGGTTGGGACAACCAAAATTGTGATTGCAACGACATAATTCTTTATTTTTTCTCAGGGAAAAGGAGGGTGACTAGTAAAAACGTTATTTCAAAACGGTTTTACCTTTTCTACCGAAGTATTTGGGACTTTGAAGAACTAAATCTTTTATCAAAGGTTTAGAAGATTATGCATGTTTCAACCACACAAGAGTTTTGAAAACAAGTGGATTTGTTTGTTTGTTTGTTTGTTTGTTTTAGTTTTATAACATGTTGGCATTTTTATCAGATTTTTTATATCAAATGAATCACAGAGATCACGAAAATGTGATTCTCTGATTTCACAGTTAAAATATCCAAGAATAATAAAATTTTCATAAGATGGCAAATATTTGGTGATAATTCTTTCAACAGTCAATAGAAGTTTGCTAATGATAGTCTTACTTGGATTATAAGTTCACAAAACTAACCATTTTTTTCTTTCTAACAGTCACTTCAGTAATAATACATTCGATTTCAGTTTCAAGATTAATTAATTTACATGGAATATCATGCCGAACATATAAAAGTAAACCTCCGCCATTTGCAGTTCGATCAAGTCTAAAAATCGTAGAGAAATAATTCAAAATAAATTGGTTTTGAGGGGAAGTAATTATCAATTTTTGTTTCAGACACAAGGAGAATATCAATTTTCTTCTTTACAATATCATAGAGGGTTTCAAGTTTGTTTCGTATACAATTTATATTTAAATGGTTAAAGATAATTATATCTAGATTTTTCACTAGATTGGAGTATAGAAGGTGGATAACTTTTGTCAAAAGTAGAAGTAAATTCATTTGCATGGGATTTAGCTTAAAAATTGATAAGCCAATGATAAAAACTATATAAAAACATAGTGAAAAAATAGAGCATTATAAAATAAGACAAAAAACAGTAAAATGTGAAATTAAAACTTTGGTAGTAGAATAAAAAGAAGAAGCATATGGTTTAAAAATAAAACATCTATCATGACCTTCCTTGGAAAAAGAAGTTATATGATTATTCAAAATCCCATTATTGAAAAGATCTACATTTGTACCCCTGAAGAGTTTAGCAAGTGGATTAAGTTTGTTAGATGCCCTAACTAATATCGCGGAGCATATACCAAGATTCTCATTTTTGAGATCAATCTTTTGAACTAGCATGACCTGATAGAATTTATGTATGCAAAATACCTCGTGCTTTAAAAATTCTGCTTTTCAAAATTTGTCCTTTTAGTACACCGTTCTCTTTCGCCCATATTTTTAATTTCGCTAAATTGAACTTTCTTAGTTCTTTTATCGACTCAATTCTATAAAGTTTTAATTTTCCGATTACCTTTACAAATTGACGAATAAAAGACACAGCTATTTTTGGAAAAAATATATTGAACATTATTTTGAGTACGTTGAGTCTCTTATTTTCCGACATTAGCCAAAATATTTGACTGATTTTTCAGCTGAATAAAATATAAGCCAAAATGCTAGAATTAAGTCACTCACGATTAAGTTAGACCATTGTTGATTGTATCTTTTTCCGAGTTAAATTCGCCATATTACTGTGGGGCAAATAGGATATGGCGAACGCATTGGAAATATATTGAAAATATAAGGAGAACAAAAAATAAATGCATTTTATTAAATAAGATTACAGTTGATAAATACATTATATCTACTGACAAAACATTCATAACATACATTGTTTAACTGTAGTAAATAAATTAAAAGCAGTACGAAACAGCGTACATAAATTCTTAAAAGGTTATATTAATTTTACTATTTAATACTTATTTTAAGTTTACAACAAATTTATAGGTGTTATCTGGTGTCATAAACGGTACGTCCTTTTCAAATGTAGGGTATTTTTACATTTTTACGTTAATGAAAAACATTTCTGAACACATTAGAAACAAAATGGTTGTTAATCATCAGTTTAAGGCCTCCTTTCACATATCATATTATATTCCTTAAATTCGAACTTCATAAGCAGTCGATTTCATAGAATAAGGAAAAGAATAAGAATTCATTCTTTCAAAGAATAAATTAGAAATACCTTGGTATATACTGGTATATAAATATGATTTTAATCAGATATATATTATCGGGATTATAATTAGGATTACCGTGAGCCTGGTGCATTAGATAAACTGTTCTTCTAATAGTTTCTAGAAAGACTAGAAACATTTTTAGATATAGTTCAGCTAAGGGCAGCTGTAGATATGTTGAAATCATTCTTCATCGATCCAGCATTTTTCATCTATCAAACTAATTGTATTCTGGGATGGTGCAATATTAGTTCCTAGAAGGTAATATTATATTCTTTGAAAAGAAGGAAAACAAATTTCGAATGTAAAGAAAATCCATCATGCCAACATTTATTTTTTCCTTAGTCCTCCTCAATTGTAATGTAAAGATTTATGTTTAGTTATGTAATTTCTATGTCTTTCACAATGGTATTGTACAATTTCACATAGACAAAATTACCTATGTTATCATTGAGTCCATCTTCTTCACAAGGAATACATTAATTTAGGGTAGAAGTTATTTACCGGAACCCTCCAGGTATGTAAAACGTTGTTTACCTGAATAGTCCTGATATGCAAAACGATATATATGAAGTATGATGAAAAATCCCTAAAGAAATAAGTCTGATGACATACTTCAGACATATATAACGTTTTGCATATCAGAACAACGTTAAAACCTGTATTTTAGAAATTCGGAAAATAATTCCTGTCAGAATTATGCAGAACTAATAAAACTAGACCAACGCGTAGTGGTATGTCATCTTTCAACACACCTTCACGTATATGATTTATAATAAAGACAAAAAGTTTTATATAAAATACATTTCTTTTGAGTATTACCTCCGTCTCATCAAAGTTTAAAAGAAAGATCCTTGAAGCGCTTTACATCCGCAAATATAACCCTATCATAAATAGGCAGATTGAACACAAAAGTCTTTTACTTTTCCGGAACAGAGTGACATAGATAACTTTATTGACGTTAGTCCAAAGACATTAAATATTATTTTTATTCTTGATAATGGTGTAAACCGAAATATATTTCAAATTAAATTTGAAACAAAGGCTTGATGATTTTGATTATATCATTTGGAATACTTACGATGACTTTAATAAAAGGAATTTTAACGTGTCACATTTTTTCCATAGTTCCTGCAATTATCATGATTTTTCAATACTGCACCCCCTGAAAAACTTGAAATTTTAACATTTATACGCGTCATGATAGAAAGACTGCATAAAGCGCAATGAACCGATTAATTATGAATGTCTCTTGAACTTTGTCACGTACTATACCTTATCCAATGATCATAGAAAAACTCGTCTGAATGTTAACCTCCTTATTTTCAACTTTTTTGCTTACTACTATAATTGTAATTGAAATTTATGGGAAATAGATTGTAGGATGGATTGAAACTATTTTAAAACGTAATTTAGATACATAAATTTGTAACATATTTTATTATTTCATGGTTTATTTATTAGAAGAAGGCGTTTCATGTTAAACCCATAAGCTAAATGTTATCTGTATTTTGCTTCGATTCACACGCACTTTTGTGATATTTTCCATGCCATTTGTCTCCAATTCTTTTTTGAAAAATGGGTTGGGAATGTTAACATTTTAGTAGATCTCCATTTTTTGTTTAATATCTTTCGCTAGAATACCTTTACAATCACTTATAATTCATTTACAAATGCTCGTGCTCTTATAAGAGCTAAGCTTAGCCAGGACCCATGCCATGTGAGGGAAATTGGATAGTCAGTTGGTAGCTGACGAAACACCAGTTGGGACTTAAGCCATTGCCTCGATAAGCACGTAAAGAGCTTGTGCATGGCTGTTCCATCATAAGTACAAACCATTAACCATTAACCATTAACCTAAAAATGGTGGAGTCTTATCTATCCGTGCATAGATCAAGCATAGAGTTGTATATTACGAGAAGGCGTATAAGAGATGCAAGGTTGTACAAAGAAATGTAAGAAATATACTTTTATTTTTCTGCAAATAAATAGGCGGGGGGAGTCTAGAATAGCAAAACTGGTTTACAATACATGTGGATATCATCACGTGGGCAGGCAATTAGCTGATAAATTACGTCATAGTGACGTCATATAGAATACCATTTCAGCATGAAATATGTATACAGTATCAGGAAAGGATATATTTGAAGAAAACATATAAATGCTAAAGAGGAGATTAAATATTGTGCAGGAATCTTAATGCAGCGTGTTGCATGACTAGTAGAGTTGAAATTGTGCTAGATAAAGGATGATTGTTCAAATTAATGGTTATGTCGAATTAATACTTGATATTTGGTTAAGTAAGGTAACTAAAATATTTTTCTTTCTTAATGATTCTAATTGTGTAGTCCATGAGCCCTGTGCTCCGCTTTTTCCAAAACACACATATAGCATGGATATGGTGAAATCTAAATCTTTTTACTTGCCGATGGAGTGATCTTGGCTTGATTACGAGAATTATATAAAACAAAGTTGCAAGGGAGATTGAATCAATAGTAAATATTTTGTTAGCCTACAGCCCCATCCCCCGGAGGGATAAGCAACATTTGGGAGTAGGGAAGAAATAAGCGATTTCTACTGTGCCACACCCTAAAACAGGAGATAAATAAGAAAAATAGCGGGTGGGGGAAAACAGAAAATTCTGACTTAACTATTTACCGGTAGATTAAATATTGCATATGACGGAGAGATTGTTTTGCCATGTATTGTATTTTTTGTTTGTAAGGTTGGTTAAATGATTTTAGTCGGATTTAGTTATTGGAAAAAGTTATGTTGTGACTCGTCACGTCCTACCTGGCTGCAGTCAAATTGCACATGGAATAATTTGATGAGAAATTATTGCATCGTTACTGTATTTGACTCTATTGGATTCTGCTTCTATCATTTACGTGGAAAATTATATTCATAGATATTAAAAGACTTTCTTGTCAAAAATTAAAGTTTTATAGATATTTTTCATATCTTGTTCCTTGAATGATGGTTAAACCGATTGCACCATCTTTATCATAAGTAATAGTTAAAGACCGCTAGTGCGGAAAGATTAGTGTTCGAAATCAAGTCGAGGGCGTAAGCCCGATACTTATTTTCCCGCACTAGAGGTCTCTAACTGTCTTAGAATACGTGCTGACTTTTCTACGTTACGAAATAATACGAAGACAATACAACAATACAACAGTAGCACAATAAAACTTGCAGATTTATTCATTTTATAATGGATTTGCCCGTTAGAAAGTTCATAAAGAATTTTTATTGTTTTCAATAGGGTTGTTAATTTTAATGGGTTCTAACAGCACTTTATATATTTTAACTGCCCGATGCGTTTCTAACTTTTGCTAGTGTAATCTAGGTTCGATTCATGGTCCTTTATAAAAATTTATCTGAAATAAAAGAAACACCAAAATTTCTGATATATTACTGATATATTACTGTAACCACAAGGAACTAAAATCGTCTCTGATTAATCAATATACTGATTAGAATTAAACTTTCTAAAATTAAGTATTAGCTTTGTTAGTAAGTAAGTAAGATGTTAGTGAATGGCGCAACTTTGAATTAAGAAACTTTGTATGAAAGGAAAGAGGGTTTATCGCTAATCACACAGTTTGCCTTTGATATAAACTATACCAGGATTACGACAGAAATGTATGTGTTACGCATGCGTAGATGAAATCTTGCATACGATTCTTCTGCATTGCACAAATATCGCTCCCAGTAAAATGATGTTTTTACATAACTATTGCAAAGCGCATGATTTAATTTTCATTTTTAACACTTCAAAAAGATTTGAAAAAAAAGGAAGACCATTGCTTAAAAGATTTTTCAATCTTCAGAAAAAGTGTAGAAAAAATGCTACGCGTTTCTCATACAATATTTCCGCAAAGTATCAAAGAAAGCCATATTGAAGCCTCTGAGAATTTTTTTTCATTTATAAAATTAAAGAATGATTACACCAAAACAGAGAATACAGAAACGTGATTTTTCTCAAGGAAAAATAAATCATTTCTCAAAGGATTCGTACGTGCCTCACATGCAATATTTCCGCATGTCATAATAGGCTACGTGAAATGATTACATAAAAGTATTATAAGTAAGAAAAATTATAAAGTGCCAGATTATTGAATAAATACATTTCGTGTTGGAATGAAAATCCAGCATTCCGCTGAAATTGTAGCGGTAATTGAAATGTATTTCGTGCATAAAACAACTCAATTAGAAATTGTGTAACGCATTTTGGTTAAATATATTTTTGTGTTCATGGGAAATATGAATTAGTTGGAAGATTATTCGTAACAAGAAAGATATGCGTTAAATGATTGGAAAAAAAATCAAAAATTAAGATGAAATAAATGTATCAAATTCATTTTTTTCCATGATAAAAATTGTATTTTGTCACGTATAAAAAGGTAAGGATAATCCTGATTTTCCCCTTGTTTATCCTTATTTTGATTGGAAAATAACTGTAACGTATGTGTACCCTAGTTTGGACGGGTGTATCCTAGTTTAAACAAATAATAGTATAGCCTGTTTGAAAAGTTTTGACACTAATTCTAGTTTTTTTTACTATTTCTTAACCAATTTTTAAAAAGGGAATAAGGAGCTTAACATTGTTGAATAAAAAAATACAGAAAAATCGTACCTTACCCTTGACAAAAGTCCCCTAACTCCCGATAGAAGGGTCCACATGACCTGAAACCTTGCCAAAGGGTGTTAAACTAAATTACCTTGAGGAGGTTTGACAATGACAGCGCATTATTTCCTTCTATATCTTGTGTTATAAAAGAAAGAAACAACACGGCCAAACTAGGGTCAATTTTAAGAAGTTAGAGACTGCCATACTTTGAAATGTTATACTGATTACCTAATTCGAGTTAGACTGGGGTGTTATAACTAAAGAAGAAGGATTAATTTTACTTACCAAATTTTTCTGGACCGGTAAGTGTAAAGATTTCTAGTATTTTTTTTAATGAAAATGCGATTAACTAGGTTACAAATACGTTATTGTATTCTCATTTTTGATATTTTTGATAGTATCTATCTGTTCATTTTTCTTTTCGTTTATCTGTTTTAGTGTTTGTATCTTTGGGTATCCATAATTGGCATCTTTCCATTCTTTTAACTTTTAATTTACTTTAATTTTTATTTTTACGTCCTATTTGTTGTAATTTTGTCAAAAAAGATTTTGATGTAAATAAAACAAAATGTTTAGATGTATGATATTATGATAACTAAAAAAGTTGTTGGATAGATTATTTCTTAAAGTTTTCTACAAATATTTCTCATTTCATTTCTTAAGAGTTACATTATCATCAAACTGATTGGTTCATCTGCAGAGATTCACATGATTTTGATATTTTACAATTTATCAAATGGTGACAATTGTAGTGCAACCAGTCGAACAACAGATTTGCCTATAATTTGTAAATTGCATTTTTTCCTTAAAATAAGAAGAAAACTGAATTACGTATTTCTTGCATATCTAATGCTTATTCTTTGTTTAGTGTCGGAAGAAAATACAAATAGTTTTTAGAATGAAAATAAATCAGATTCTAATAGAGAAAAATGGAAATATGAAAAAAAAAATAGAAATTTTGAAATTAGATTAAAGTTTTGAATATATTGCTCATGGAATACATTTCTCGTTTTTAATATCTGGATATGATGAGCAAGGAAAAGGAAAGGTTTTTTGCTCAAAATGCTATATAAAAATTTCCATACAAATTATAGTATGTACCGACAGTACAGGCAGTGATCTTTGTAATGCGCATAACTTCATCAATTTTTATCCGTTTAATCTAATTGCCTTACAGATTTTAGATATTGACGAATAAATGCAGTCAAAAAATAAAAGATAAATTACTTCTTTACTATTTTGAATAAAAATCGCAAAAATTACTGCCTATCATTCTGGTAAGGAAAATAAATGTCTATTTCTTTTTGAAATTCACTGGTTGCAAAAATGCGGATAAAAATGCGAGAACAGACTAAATTGTCGATCATTTTTCTACCAGGTAAATTTAAGGTTATAATTATTCAAATTTCTTTATTTTGTATTAACTTCTCGTTAATTAAAGTTAAAATAGAATATTAGTAGCTATTTAGAAAAGCTGCTGACAAAGCCTTGCAGACGTATCAGTTAAAACCATAACTCTTCCTATACCTGACCTATAAACAACGTCATGTTAATTAACTTACCTTGTCATTGCTGAAATTTTAGCGTGAAAGCATAACATTTGCTAAAAGATTTATCACCTAATCGATAGCAAAATAAAACAAACGGGAATGAGCGCTTTTCGGGTTAGTTTTTGCGTTAGTAGAAATCGCCAATGAACGCCCGTGGGCGCTCATTCAGCTGGACGTTTATCCCAATGAATATAGAATCTTATTTGTCATCAACATTCAACAACTCGACGTCATTTTGCAAGTTAATTAACTTAGCACGCAGGATTTTTAATTGAGGTCATATATCTACAAATAATGACGACATCACAAGTCTGCCATGTTTGTGTCAAGCCTCAACAGAGGAAGAAACAGGAAGCGATAAAACAAAAAGAGATAAAAAGATTGAGAACAAAATGATGGTTTATGGTTTCAAAAAAGTAAATATAAGTATGAATTTAATCCAGCTCAGTATAATAATTAAACAGTACTAGGAACAACTTGGTTATGCTTGGAGGTGATTGTTAAACTTTTTCACGAAAATATCTTTACTTATTTGACCAAACTCAACAACAAATTTTAAAATATCTTTTGTAGTTTTTTGACTCAATGGACATTAGATTAGATTTTCAACCCTCGGGTCAATTCATCTGGATGATTTTCAAAACCTGATATGTCTGTCTACAACATAACAGACCAGACAGTAATTCAATCGACATTACTATGGCTTTTTTAGTTATTCCAGATATGCAAATAACACCGTGTAAGAGATAAGGATGATTGCTCATTCATTACATTGATTATTATAAGAAGAACAACTGGTTAGGTGAGTTATATAAACCAGTTTAAACTGATTGGTTGTATAGGAAGTGAATATTCAAAAAGGAAGGATTGGTTTTCATGATATTAGTTGAAACCATCAAGGCAAGTCGTATTGTTTTGAGTTGGATGATTTAAAACCATTCTATGGAGTTAGTGAACCGGTTCATCCAGTAAGAAAATCTGTTTATCGAGTTAGTGAAACGGTTCATCGAGTTGGCAAATCTGTTTATCGAGTTAGTGAACCCGTTCATCGAGTAAGCAAATCTGCTCATCAAGTTAGTGAACCGGTTCATCGAGTTATCAAATCTGTTCATCGAGTTAGTGAAACGGTACGTCGAGTTAGCAAACCGGTACATCGATTATTGAATTTTAATCCGGAGGAAACGCTTGATGAAAGAGATGTCATAACATATAGACTAATGTAATCTTGTTTTTAACCCCTTTTTGTCATACTGTCTGAGCTAATGAAATAAAACGGTATACCATATTAGACTCGTTAATCTTTCATGAATCGGTTTTGACAACGAGAGATAAAGACGAAGGAGGAAATGATTCGTTAAGGGGCCATCGCAACACGGTTTTCATATTTTTAACAGAAAATGTCTGTTAAGTGGGTGGAAGGGGAGGGTGAAGCATAATCTGTTAAGAAAAAATGAAAGAGTTTTATACTAGAAACTTAACCCTACTACAACTGGGCTTTTGGAGTATTTTTTTACGATAACTCGCGTGTTTGAAGACAATATATTAAAACACTTATTTAGTACGCTCCACAATCTTCTTTGAAATGGTCAACGTATTTATTGCGACCTTGTATTTCATGTTTTAGTCGTTTTACCATTATAATGGTGTTAAAGCTGTATTGTATCGATTAGGCGTCAACATTTCCCCAATTATTACAAAATGGTTCTCGCCTAAAATTGATATTAATAATTTGATCATGAATGATCATTAGTGCTTTATATATTACTTAATAAATCATGCTCCTGTCCTTCCCCTTTTGATGTTGCGGCATGGAGATCCAAATGTCTGGGAATATGATCCAGTCAATACAAGTCAATTTGTTGTCCTTTTGATGAGCCATCGATCAATTTAACAGGATCATAAGAAACAGGAGATGAAATTAGATGAAGTTATGACAGTATCATTTTAAATGTGAGTAAGTTTTTATATAGTTAGTAGAACTATTGAGTTATAGACTTATGGTTATATGTTATTGTTGATGATGGTACCAATAATTAATCCTTTAATGTATTGGAATATATTATAGTCTGTATCAAAATAAGATGCACTTCTTACGTAAATCAGTTTTATGAAGCCATTTTTCAATGTTTTTTGATACTTCTTTTTTTGTTCGGAAGCCAGATAAAAGCACTTATATGAGAAATAGAAAACATATTTTTTAAATAGAAGAAATAAGAAAAAAATGAAAATGAAAATTTTGAACCACGGGGTTTCAAAAAATGAAAGAATCCTTTCCTTCCGGCAAGCTCAAAAATGTATTGATTGTTAGGATTTGGATCAATGTTTAACGAGTGAGAGACCTGTAAATTTAGCTAAAATGTCCAAAAAATGGATAGAAAGCGTGAATTGGATTATCTTTAATGTCCATTTATTCGGTAAATATTGATCCAAATTCTAACAACATATACATTTCCGGGCTTCTCGGGAGATGAGGATTCCAATAGTGTACAATTCATTTTTTAAAAAAACGCGGTTGAGAAATTTGAAATTTTCTTCTTCATTTTTTCCTTATTTCATCGATTGTGAATATATTTTTTCTATTTTCTAAAAAATTGCTTTTATGTGGCTTTCATCCAAAAAATAAAGTATCAAAAAATTTTGAAAAATGACTTCGAAAAATCGAGGGATGCAAGAAGTACATCTTATTTTGATATAGACTATAATACAAACGATTACTCGAAACAATTCCATTTTTATTAACCAATTGAGAATAACGCCATAGTAAATCACGTGGTATTAATAGTGCACAAAAGTTCAATTTAAGATACGACAATGTCTTCATGATAATTCAATGGCGTTTCCTAACTATGTGTTATAATAACTATGGTTTTTATTATGTGACTTTTTTCATTTAAAGGAATATGATTTTTCAGTGGGAACCAAAAGTTGAATTTCGCCTGTGAGGGAAAGTATATCGTCGAAATTTTCCTGTAAAAATAAGCATCAATTCTTTTTTATTTGTTGAATTCCCTAACCGGTCATTTTTGATTTGAGGGAAAGTGTCCATTGATATTACTTTTTACTATGAGTGGATGAAAACAAGTATTTCAAGTACCAAATGTTAGCAATAAACCAAAAGCTAGTTTGGTTGAGAACATTTCCAGAAAAATAAAAAGATCCTTACTTTAGCTTCTGCAGGTAAATCATCCAATATCATATTTTTACTTAAAAGCTGAAAGAGCCAAAATTGGGCTCAGAAGACGCCTTCAAATTTAAATTTTTCGAAACTCTTTGGGTTTGCACTCGTAACTTATGTACGGCAAATTCTTCGTCATTTATGTCCGACTATCGAATTTGCGGGCGTAGACGTTTATTCTTCTCGAAAAAATAATCCACCATGGACATGCTTATTTGATCGCGAACAAAATCCAACGAATTCTAAAAAATCCAGCAGAATCAACAAAAGAAATCAACAAAATTTCAATGATGGACGCTTACTGGACGTTTTTCCCATCATTTGATAGTCGAGTTTATGTCCGGCAAATTCTATGTCATTTCAGGGTCTGGACTTGATAAGGACTATATTTTAGTGTTAGTTCGTAGGGCCCCTTCGTATTGTTTTCATTCTAAACCACTTTATCAAACTATATACACTTTATCCACTACCAAAAATTGATAAGGCCTTGACGAATTTTGTTTTGATTTCAAATGAATGACTTTTCAGCATGTGTGCTGTCAAAACAGTATAAAGACTAGACATAATACGAATATTATTATTTTTATACGTTATTATTATAGTATGGTGGTTAACCCGGCTTATAACCTCCCTCTTAACGATAGATTTGTCAGGGGTATTAAATGGTTTTCTGTCTTTTAATTTTAAAATCGGATATTTGTCTGGGTTTTTTTCTTTGCAGACTAATGTCTAACGTTGTTTTTTACGAATTTCATATTATGCCTTATAAAGAATCTTGGGCGGTGAATTCAATCACCTTAAGAGATAAAAAAAAACATGAATCTGTTTTACTCATTTCAATTAAAAGTGAATTATTGCCAAAAATTAGTTTATATATCTTTAGGACGATTCCTTTTAGATTTCCTTGAAATTTAAGCGACATTAATGATGTATGAATATAATTTTTTATATTCATTATGTTTTTAGTTTTTTCATATTTGAAAAAGAAGGATCCCACCACAGAAACGATTGTCAGTGAAGGTTTGAGTCGTTTTCTTTGGTTTCTATTTCCAACAATTTTCTTCATTCGATTAAGCTTTTAGGAGTTGTATATTTATTTATTCCTTAAATCTTTATTTGAATTCTGCTCCTACGTAATTGTATTTTTCGTCAGTTCCATTTTATACTTTTCCCATTTTATGCTTCTTATTTACAATTGTACTTATTGTAATTAAAATATTGGTTAAATCTTGATTATGTTTTCTTCTATTTCTCAAGATTGCGTGGGCCTTCTACATTAAATATGTTATAAAGAGTAGTAATTGCCTTTACTGTTCTCAATTGGAATGAAAAGGCACCAATTATTCGTTTATTTTCTTAGACCCTCTAAAAATATGAAGGTTGAAAAAACCACGAAGAAGTCAGCAAAAATATTCGAAATTATCTCAAACCAATCTATATATTATCTTCTTCATTCCCTGAAAGTCCATACCATAATTAGAAGGTGAGATAATTGATTAAGTGTCTCATTTTTGATAAGAGCAATTTTCTGGCATGGTTTTATAATATGTTGACCTTATAGAGATTGTTAGGAGTTAAACGTCCGTTAGTTCTAGTAGTCCGTGCCGTGCGACTACAAAAAATCACTATGCTGCACTATTAACTGTAGACAATTTCTAAAATGAAATGACTCAAATAATGACATCTTTAATTGAACCAAAATACAATTTTCAACCAACCAACCAGCAGATTGATCTTTGATCTGCCCTTACCAAATTGACAAAAGATAAGTATCCAGATTATTTACCAAGAGGAAAGAAATTTCAGTTTTCCAATACAAGATATATCACCGGAAACTACTTTGTACTCATTAGATATAATTCTCCATGCGAAATCTTTCTTTTAACAACATGATGAATTTCGTGTCGATTTTAATTGTCCAAGGAATAAGACGGAAAAACTTTTAAAAGCAGTTGGTGGGATTATCCATTTTATTAAGATTTTTTGTGTCATTCGTTTAGAAATGTTTTCCAAACTGAAAGCCAATTACTTCTTTAATTGCTATTAATCCTTAAGAACTATTTTGAACAGCATGGCCAAAAAGTAAAACGGTATAAAACCTTGCATAGAAACGATTGACGTGGAAAATGTCAACTTTAACACAACATATGCTATATAAATATTTGTTTTGGTTTCTTGGTTCTGAAAGTATCAATTCTGATTGTATAACTTAAGCTATGACAATAGATAATCTTAATAAGGAATATTTTGCAGGGATTCAAATAAACAATTTATGGGACGAGGAGTCAAAAGTACAGGCGGCAAAAAATGCATTAAATACTTTTAATACGACAACAACATAGGGAACGTCCAAAAATGTTGGCCACTATGAAATGGTTTTTCCAAAATTTTCCAAAATTGGACAGGGGCTTTTAATTTCTATTTTCTATTAGACAGTTCGATATGATATATTTGAAATTACTGTTTTTGTGTTTCCTTAGCAAACTTGACAATGTTGAAGAAAAAAACCTCCCCCTTTAGCGGACAAAGTCCGTTAACACACGCAAATTCTGTTTTTGGACGCTCCCTTACTCTACTATTATATTTTCAGTCGCGGAATTAAGATGAATTTCACCGTTCCCTGGGTCTTATTTAAACCCCTTATTTTTGTCTAATGAGGTATACCAGAGGGTTTTATAAGTAACACTTTGACCCTTTACTCTCAACTATCGAATTAGCAGGCATGATGGAATATACGTACACCCTGGAAAATTTGCTCGAATTAATAAGCATTCAGTATGTAATAAGCGTCCACCCTGGAAAATCTGATGAATAGTAATAAGCGTCCACCATGAAATAAGCGTCCACCTTAAAATTTCTTTAAATGACGTTTTCCAATTATGGGCTCTGCTGTATGAAATTTGATTTCTGAATTTTAGGGTTTCTTAATTGTTCGACTAGGAGAAATGGCTGATCAACAATATGCAGAATTTGAAACGAAAAGTATGAGCAAAAATAATGAAACATTAAGCTAAATATGAGTACGTCAGTGACAACATATAATTTATTTTTTAAAAGTTTCCATATGTAGTCACTTTATGCGAAATTCCGATGAGCTCCACAACACATACTAGCTCGAATAGTCTTACCCTTCACGATAGCAACCTTTTCATTATCAAAGCCAATAGGACAACCCCAATATCAGAAAGCATACTTGTAATTCCTCATGATAATCTCTTCAAGAAATCAGTCCACTTGAATAGATAAAATGTTTTTAATCTCATACGATAAAAGCCATTAGAATATATCTTTATTCAGGACTTATATTTTCAATATGTCTCTCTATAGAGACCATTTCCTATGTCAAATATTTCCATTTATGGACGATCTCTCTCCCTGTGTTTAGTCGAATCCCTACACGCTTTTCTTTATAAGAATCTCGCTTATAAGAAAATTCAGACTGAGATTGGCTCATAAGAACATCTTGAGAACATGCACAGGCTGAATGTAAGTTTTTGAGTTAGTATGGTTAGAATGGTTAGTGCATAATGTTTTTGATAGATCACTGATCTAAAAAGACTAATTTACTGAATTTTAAAGATCTTTTCTACAGTCTTTGAATTTGGCTTGCTATAGTGTCTTTTCGTTAAAGTTTTTCTAACATTGGCTATAAGAACATCTGAGGCTGAAACTGCAAAATTCTGATTTCTGTAAAAAATATGAGCTCCATAGCACAAACTAGCTCACCATAGCAACCACGTTGTCACATGCAAAGATAGAAACCCAATATTAAACAGCATTTTTGTAATTCCATTCAGATCCTCATAGTAATCACTATAAATCTCATACGATAAATGCCATTAAAATATATCTTTTTTCAGGACTTATATCTTAAATTTTTCTCTCTATAGAAACCATTTTCTATATCTGTCAAATATTTCCATTTATGAGAGTTTCGCTTTCTCTCTGTTTAGAAGGTAGTGAGTTATGTTAATAGTGACACATGGATTGTTTTGGATACGTACAGTAGCTAGCTGATTTACATATTTTTAACATTTGGTGTATTATCTTCTAATTATTTAAACACGATTTTCTGTCTTTTAGATTTAATAAAAAGGTCTATTTATTAGATTGAATGGGATTATTTATTTGCCTCAAGGTTGAGATTCCTTATTATTGATAGAGCGGATCTATTCTGAGAATAGGTTTGGAGAATCCTTAATTTGTTGCCTTTGGTGAAAATCAAGTATAAATATATGTCCTTTTATTTTATTCGTATTTTAGTTTTATTGGCTGGTAATGTATTTATATGTTTGCACAACATTAGTGTTGTACGTTTGTTTGCTAAAAAAAACATTTAGATATTGATAGTATCATTTTGACCATTTTAATAGGGGTTGTTTAGAAATTAAAAAAAAAATTCCAATTTGATTGATAATAAAATGCATCATCAAGAATATAATTGGTTGATTTTAAAATTATCATTTAAAATTTTGATATAAAATATCATGTAAAATAATGTAAAATATTCAACCAGTCAAACGGCAAATTTACCTTCAATTTTGTAGACAATACCTTAAGGTTTTTAATCTAATAATTCATGTTAATGACTTTAATTTCTAGCTGTTGAGCACAGATTTTGGCGCAATATAAATGTATCAGGCATGTTCTGATTATCAAACGGCACACATGTAATTCTATTTTCTATAATGCTTGCACAATTATAAAACAAGTTAGACTTCTGATTGCATCAGTTTTTTTTGTTAAGCCTTTTAAGTAGAAAGATAATAATAAGGGTAGATTAAATTAAACCATGATTTTTTATATGTTATATTTTATTGCACAAAAATATCTCTATTGGTTTTTTAACCTTGATATGGAATATTACTGATAACTATATAAAGTAGTACATTGAGGTATATAAAGATGATATATGTGCTCAACAAATACTGCTATTTAATATTTGTTTTGGGTCGTATTTTAATAAAGTTCTAATATTTTTGACATTTTTATTTGTTTAACCTCTTGTTCCCATCTGAAAAACTGTTTCATTGCTAGCTCTTAAAACTCCTTTCATCATAAGGATTGTGTCGTTGTTATAACAGGATGGTCGTACATGTGTAATCCATAATTGATTTTGTTTTTAATACGATTTATTTAGAGTTAAACGAGAGAGGTCGAATCATCTAAGAAACATAAACGGAGATGTGCGTGGATTTGTATAAAGAGAAATTATTGTAAATGTAATATATGGATTAATATATTAAGTGATTAAAGATTGGATAAAAATTTACTTGGAAAAACAGAACAAAAAATGTCGTTTGAGAATAAGAATTTAAGTATGGTTGGTGAAATAAACGGGTCGATTATTAATTTGGAGAGCGAGGAGGCGGTGACCCCCGCGCCAGCCGTAAAAGGTGAAGCGTTTAAAGAGAGATTTCGGATCAGTAAACTACCGACGGGTGAGGAGCTACAGACGATTAACGCCGTTATTGATGGCGTGCCGCCGCCCCCACAACCCTCACAAGAGCCGCCGGTAGCTGCGGGTACAGAAGAAGGTAATACCGTTAAACACGTGCAGTTGAACCTGCCCCTTGATTACAACGAGGGAACGCATCATCGCACTCACACGCAGACATACACGTCTGGTTATATGTCGCACGACGCCGTGCCTCTGTCGGTATTCTATCGGAATCAAGCGTCGATGGAGAATTGTAACGGGAAGGATATACGGCCCACTCTTGATCAGTTGCATAAAGGAGAGAATTTGGATAATGCGAAAATGAGACATTGGGTGAGTTCTATTTTATTCATTTATTTCATCTGGTCATGTTATGGAACTGTGTTTTGTGATTGTTTACGTTGTAGGGGCGTCGCTGCTGGGGGGATTTTCCCTCCCCCCCAGTAATGTCCACCTTAATTTTTTTTAGATGATAACGGTGTAATTCTATTGCTAAAATAAGCTCAAAACATCTTTCGAGACAAACAAATTTTCAAAAGTTTCAAAAAAAATTTTAACTGCTTTTGCCCCCACAATAATGTTGACCAAGGAATGCCCCTGGCTGTGACACTTTGCCTCCAAAGTTGCACAGAAGTCTTTTAATTATTACAATATTTACAATTAGTAGAATGAACGTGAGCAAATGTTTGTTTCTCATGATTAAACTAATTTGGCAGCAACTAATGTTTACAAAAGCCATGATTAAAAAAAAACACCAGTGTGATTAAAAGAAGATGACTTTAGAAATACAGAACAATGACCTTTCATGGTGCTGTTTCTGGATAAAAGCCAAAACTAAAACTGTCAAAACTGTCATACGTCTCATCGTTCATGACATGTATGGTAAGGGACCATAAACATATGATGTCCAACTTTGAGAGGGGTGTACTGAAATTGAAGATGGTCCTGTTATCCCAGCACATTCAACTCTACAAATTGGACAAAATTACTGGACGTTATAAATGTTTATAGTCCCCTAATGGTTCATGGTTTGCACTTATGATGAAACAATCACACACAAGCGCTTTATGTGCTTATCGAGGCATTGGCTCCCACCTAGTGCTTCGTCAGCTACCAACTGACTACCCAATTTCCCTCACATGGCATGGATCAAACCGTTGACATAACGTTAGTTATGACGATAATAACGATAGTTATTATTCTCTCGCTAAGAGCTCGAGTCGAGTGCATTTTACTGCATGGTTTGTATTGCCTCTACCATCCGCGCTTCTCTCGACCAGTATTAATCTCACGAAGACAATGCTTAACTTAACGGTTGCTTAACCGTGCTGAGAGATAACATGACCACTACGCCTCCATGAAGCTAGCTGCTTTTCTTACCGTATATCGTTACCCAATAAAAGATAATCTTTTGGCGCTCTATTGCCTTGTTTTTTGATATGGTCTATACTAGCCAAAATATTTTTCTTATGAAAATAATTGTTACTTAAAGAAAATTTAATTTAGCGAAAGATAACTGTTAAATTTGGTAGCTAAAACGTCATAAGTACGTCACATTTATTAGACCAAAGCCTAATTCTTATGATGTCGGAAGCTTCATATAACCACTAAAATAAATGATTTTTAACACCGTTAAAATATTTAATCAAATTGCTTCTTGAATGCTTACCTGTCTTACGATATTTTTCCAAAAGCGATTCTAAAGTTCTAAAACGGAATTAAAATGGATTTCAGGAGGAAGAACAAAGTGTCTCAAATCAAAGTGATTTTTAAAGATAACAAACCAACAGTCTATTGTCGACTTCATGTACGTATCTATTCTACATTTTTAAGTTATTTACCGGCGACTAATTTCTAAAAGTCGCCAATTTTGATCTAAGTATCTGGAATATGATATGAATAATTCTCTCAAAAAACACTAAAGCTCAAGAAATTATATCTGTCCCGAATGGTCTCATCAGGGTTGTAAATTTTGGGCTGAAATTCTGACTGGGGTAAAGGAAATCCTGACAGGGACAATATGTTTCTACGGGCGCATGGGCGTAGGGGAGGAAAAAAACTAGGAAGGGCCCAAATATATCAAGATCTATATGCTGACATAAATACCAAAAGATTTTGGTTTTATTAATGTTTTTAAGAATTCTGGCCAACCATGAAAAGAAAATTTTCGTCTCTAGATTCTCTAAAACCTTCATTCCAGTAAGTAATTATGTAAAAAGTAAAAAGTTGATTTTTAGCCGGGGTTACGGGGTAAAGTATGAAATGACTGGAAAAATAAATTTTATTTTCGAAATTTGACTGGCGTTGAAAAAGTTTTTAAAAGTTTACTGGGTGATAATTTTAGATGATTTTAACCATCTGGTTGATTCTCGACGTGGCTGGTACACACATTTTTCTGATAATAATTTTCATAAAAGAAAATGAGAAATCTTTTAAATTTTATGTAAATTTTTTGACTGCTGAAGTATTCAATACTTGAAGAGATTTTTCTTGGTATTTACAATCAGTTGCAATTCCAAAAATACATTTCACCAATAACAGATTTCTTTCTGTTTAATAAAAACGAACGCATTCCAATCATATTATTGTTTTGTGTCGTGTGGGAAAAGTCTGCATTCTAATTATTTGGAAATAAATAAATATATAAAAGAATAAATAAATAAATAAATAAACAAATAAAGGAATCATTTTGAGATTAGTTTAGATAACATATAGCCGCTGATTGGATCCATCAAATTGGATTGCATCATAAAACTCATCTTGGATATTCTTAATAAGATTAACAGTTGATTATTTAATCGTTGCTACTGCTTACTGAGGAATCCTCTCATAGCAGGATTTTTAAATCACACTGCGTGTTTGACAAACATGTTTAATACTGATTTTGATTCACTGTTAGATTCCAGATGCCAGTGCGTGGCAGACTACCTATTTTTGTGACGTAACATATTAACACGGGGGAGCCTTGATCAATCAGTTTGGATTACATCAAAAATCGTATTATATATTCTAAAAAAGATTAACAATTGATTGATAACAAATTCCAGGACCATACTGCGTGCTCAACAAACAAGTTTGATGTTGGAAGATTGTTTCGCTGATTTTTACTTTCTGAAAGATTCCAGGTTTCCGCGCGTTAAATTTGTGACTTAACATGTGAGTACTGGGGGGCCTTGATCAGATAATACTAATTATCGAAGAGTTCAAAATGGTTATCAACCACATAGTCAGCTCATGCTCGAATTTGTAACTACTTAAGACATTCTTAAGCATGATAATAGAAAAAGAATGAACCCGATGCCGAATGAAATAAAATCATTGATTCTTGTCCCTTTTTTCTGAAAAATTGTACTGGCGGGCGGAGTTTATTTTTAATCAAATTTTAAGACTCACATCTAATCAAATTAGAGATCAATGAAGTTCTAGAATATATACAACGCTCCCAAAAATCAGAAAATCGGAAAATCGGCCCAAATTCGCTCCGCTTAAAACCAACCCTTTCAGTGCATGGCTGTTCATACCCTTATAGTGCATTCACGAGGTACATGAATACCCTTTCGGTGCAGGATATCACCCAAAGCTAGCCACGATATTTTTAAGTGGTGTTTTTTTTGTTGGGGTGTGGTAATATGTTTTTCATGCAGAAATAGTTGATGATCCCAACAGTGCATTTTGGTACAAATAAACCCTTACATTGAATCTGTCTGACTGCAAACCCTTACAGTGCACATATCCTTATGGGCTGCATATATGGTAAGTAAGATCATATGAGTACACCCCCAGGCCAGTATGCCCCTGAATATATAGAAACAGCGCAGTGTAATAGGTAAGTCTTCCCGTGTGCCAATACGCGGTAGATTAGTTGATGGACACTGTAAGATGGGGGACTCGTATCAATCAGGATTACTAAAAATCATTAAGATTCTTAAAAAGATTAAAACTAACATTAAAATTGCTTTTACTGACATGAAGAACTGTGCTGGTGTCAGCAACTTACTGCGTACTGTGTAGACAAGTATATACATGACGGTGGGCGACTAAATGTGGGAGGATTTTTTTACAAATTGATTTTCATTTTCTGACATCTCTAGTGATCACAACTGAATTTCTTGACGTCGTCATAGCAAATAGCGTGGTAGATTAATTATTTGTAACTTTTAAAAGCACCTTGACATGTGGAATTGAATCGATTTGGATCAATTTAGAATTTAGAACTTTATAAAGATCAACTGTGCATCAAAAACGTATTTCTCGTACTTCTGCCATACAAACACATGTCACAGCTGCGCTGGTGTCAGCTTCTTGATGTGTTTATCTGTCAAACAAAAGACGTTCGAGACAGGAGGTTAGGGTAAAGAAGTATGAAGGATTTACATAAGGATCTTGACTTATAGGAGACAATTACAAAATCGAAGATCGATTCTGTAAATAACTTAAGAGAGGTTGTTAAAAAGATGTTTATCGGTCTAAAACTTGTTTTTTTGTCTACGATGGCTATGCAGAACAATATCTATCTGAGACGGAACGAGCATATGACCACTGAGCAAACATAGACAGAAACAACAATTATTTTCATCATTGCACTGTTATGCTGACGTCAGCTTCTTGTTGCAACTCTGTCGCACGACTGTGAAATAGTATCAACAACACACTAAAGGTTACCGTTTGAAAAACCCCGTCTCTCTGTTTGTACGTGAGTCTGGCTATTAGCGAATGACACACGTTTTGCGATGTAGGTATTTGAAACTTTTTCAAATTTGTCGTAAGTGATTTCCGAAAGAAAAACTCATCACAACCGCTAAAAAGACTAATTTAATTAACTAATAGACAATTTAGATTAGTATACTACAGTTGTAAACCGCGACACACGATCGCATTTCAAACCAGGACTCTGTGTGTATTAGAACTCTATTTTGGACATAAGATAACTAACGAAGCACATACATTGTGCCCAAATAAAGGTCGTAAACCAAGTTACTTTTGGAATTCTATCTGACAACAATGACGAACTTTAATCGTATTTATCTCTTGCTCTAAATACACGCTTTTTTTATAAGAATATACTTTATAAGAATAACCAAGATGAAATTGCGAAAAAAGTTAATATTTATCTTTTACATTACATTTTCTCCCAATATTCTAATATTTCTCATTTATCTTACCGATATTCCGATATTTCTTCTTTTTTTTTAACGATTTTCTGATATTTTCGATTTTTTGTCATAAAAACAGTAAGTTTTCGATGCCCTTATTTTTCATTTTAAATGTGTATGCTAAGAATATGCTAAGAATAAATTAGGATGAATTTGGCTGAAAAGTTAAGAATATTCATCTTTAAACCCAAATACCCAATTCTTATAAAAAGAAAAGCGTGTTCTACTTCAGTAATTCGGAACATCCTTTTTTTTTTGGTCCATATCAAAGGCTTTATCGTCCGGATCGTGATCCGAAACTTTATTGAAGCCGTATCAACTCCCGGATGGAATTTTCAGGGTGACTGAGGAAGAATGTTCTAAATACGTTGATGTTCATATTGTATATATGTTTACAAGGGCAACATTTTATTTTTTACATTGTTGCCTAGTGAAATTCGGTACCGCAACATTCCTGGGAATTCTTTAAACATAGCCAGAAAAAAAATTCTAATCGTTTGTGCCACCAACTGACCTATAAGGGGTCATTCAAAAAGGACGTCGCCGGGGGAGGGGGTCGCCCAAAATGGCGACTATTGGCGACACAGGGGGAGGGGTAAGCACAAATGGTGTTAGTGTTAACATTTTTTGCATTTTGTCGTTATTTTTGTTATTTTTACTGTTCTTAATGACCCCATCAAAGTTTTTTAATTGCCTGATATTTTGCAAAAACGTTTGTCACTTTTGACCGGTGATATAAGGGGAGAGGGGATACCCGAAAAAAAGAGACGAATGATGATAGGGGAGGGAGGGGCACAAAGGTTTTGCGGTGACGTCCTTAAATTGAATGACCCCTAATGTTGCGCTCTGTGAAATAGATCATAACTTTCTAATCTTACTGTCTACCTACCTGTTAAAAGTTGTGTCAATCACTTTGTCCTTTTTGTCGAAATATGTTGTAAGCCACGGCCCACGACAGCCAAAATTTAACCGTATTTATCCCTTACTAGAAATATAGCAGAAAAACTATTTCGAATATTAATACCATACTTAGTTTATCAGGATTTATTTGTCTTCTTTTAATTACATGATCGGAATATCACAACACTGAATGTTTGTCTCTTTTTTTGTCATCAAATGCTGATGATTTTAGGATTACAACAATATTCAAACCAGTTTTTCTGCTTAGTCTTTTCTATACAGTATATTTCTCCCACAGTTTGTCTATTAAAGTGATGGTAGGGTAGGGTTAACAATCTTACGGAACACAACTCTTAGTCATTTATGTCAAAATATGTCGTAACTTACGTGCTACGGCAGCCCACTTTTAACCGTAATCATCCCTTTCCCTCATAGGATGTATACAAAGGTGATGATTACAACGATTTGGAACGCAGTCAGAGCAGCGGGAACCTAAAAGTTGCAACAAAGCTCGGTTGGATCAAGGGGGTACTCATCCCCACCCTTCTCAACATTTGGGGAGTCATCTTGTTTCTACGTATGCCATGGATTGTAGGGCAGGCTGGAATCGGGTTGTCAACGGTGATAGTATTGTTAGCAACGTTAGTTACTGTGGTTACAGCGTTGTCAATGTCTGCTGTTTGTACAAACGGAGAAATAAAAGGAGGTGAGGAAAACTTTGCATAAAAAGATCGTATTTGATCAAGGGGCGGATCGCTCAAAACAATGTGGATGCGACTCGTTTATTTTTGACAATGTTTTGACTTTATTTTCTTCACTTTTTTACTTTATTTTTGATTTTTTGTGACTTTCCGAAAAAGCAGTCGTGTCATTTTTAAGCAATTCACCCACCGCTTTCAGTTAATCTTTATTTATAAGAAACCATACTTTCCTTTCTTCAGTGGTAACACTCTTAATAAATAGCATTATGGTGGTATGTCAACTGCAGGTTGTCGAAATATGCGGGTGCCTGTGAGTGCCGCTTACAGGTAGAGAAACTTTCCATGAAAAACTCACAGAAAATAAATTTAGCGTAAAGCTTGGAACAAATTGTCCTTAATGATTATATACAATTTATCAAATGTAGATTAAAATTCACTGTTTTCTCATAAAGGGTCAAACACAGGGTAAATATTATGGTTGTCTTCTAAAGTCTGCGCTCGCAGGGAGCAAAAACCTTTTCATCATCCTTGACGCCACACGGATCAATTAAATTGATCAAATTTTAAATTTCTATTTACTTCTCTTGTTTAGGTGGTGCGTACTATCTCATCTCTAGAAGTCTGGGTCCAGAATTCGGTGGTAGCATCGGTGTCATATTTTCCGTCGCCAACGCTGTAGCCGTCGCTTTATACCTGGTCGGCTTTGCTGAAACCGTCCAAGCTCTGATGGCCGAACACGGTGCCATCATGGTCGATAAGATGAACGATATTCGAATTATTGGGCTGCTTGCGCTGGTTCTTATATTCCTCATCACCATGGTGGGACTTGAGTGGGTAATTCATACCCAGTCTTTTCTACTGCTGTTACTCATCGCATCCATTATCAGCGCAATCGTTGGTACCTTTTACCCCTCCCCACAAGAGAGCCGAGCAAAGATGGTAGCCGAAGGACTTGCAGGTTATACGACAGAGAATTTCAAAACGAACTTTTATGCGTACGAGAAGGGCGTACCCTTCTTTGAGGTTTTCTCGATTTTCTTCCCAGCCGCTACTGGTATCATGGCTGGCTCGAATCTCTCAGGGGATTTGAAGGATCCCTCGAAAGCCGTCCCCTTGGGAACGCTTCTTGCTATTGGCATTTCATCGGTTGGGTATATTATCTTATGCTGGTTGTTAGGGTCGTCTGTTGCGCGGGGGGCGAGTGGGGTTATTCCAACTCTGGTTGCCATGAACACGACTGTTGGACAAAATGCAACGATACCTGCTGTCGTCATGACGAATGCCACGTGTTTAATTGAGAATTGTAAATATGGTTCTATCAATGATTTACAGGTGAGTGAGCAATATTAATCAAGGTGGTTATTGCCTACACGTTTTTTTACAAAAAAAACAACTAAATTTCAGCTGAGGCTGAATGCTCTTTTTTTTAAATCGTTTTTCAACGAAAAAGGCACTAAACTAAAGCAAGCTAATTAAAAAGGCTGTACAAAACACCTAAAATTTCAGTAAATTTACCTTGTACTTACCTGGGCATGTTCTTAAGATGTCTTAAATTTCAAATCAATCTCAGCATGGACGTTCTTATAAAAAGAAACGTGAAAAATGTTTTTTTTTGGTATTAACCCTATTTTTAATGGGGGGGGGGGTAAAATTACCCCCCCAAGCAGACTTTTATCTGGTGTGTCAAAAATAGGTGGGCCGAAGGCCCACCTTTTATTTTATTCGAATGAAATTTAGTTTTACACGTTTTCTGAAATTCTTGAACCGATACTCTCTCCCAAAATGATT